>VYXH01006275.1:174853-199895 GCA_013397275.1 Burhinus bistriatus | reverse complement strand
GATGGACTGAGGTTCCCCTCCCCTGGCGACTCTAGTTTAAAGCCCTTTTCACAAGGTTGGCAAGCCTCTGACCAAAGGTGATCTTCCCCTTTTCTGATAGGTGAAGCCCATCTGGCCCCAGTAGACCAGGTTTCTCAAAGTGAGTCCCATGATCTAAGAAGCCAAATCCCTGGCTGTAGCCAGTTATTTCCCATATTTGCCTGGCCCTATCAACCCCCTTCCCTTTGACCGGGAGGACTGATGAAAAAACTACCTGTGCTTCAGAGTCCCTGACTGCTGCTTCCAGGGCTCTATAATCTCTCTTGATAGTCTTCAGGCTGCTCCCAGCTGCGTCACTGGTGCCCACATGGAACAGCAGCAGTGGATAATAGTCCGAGGACCACACAAGGCTTGGCAGTCTCTCAGCTACGTCCCTGATATGAGCCCCTGGCAAGCACCACACCTCCCTAGATAGTGCATTAGGCCGGCAAATGGGTGCCTCCGTACCTCTCAGAAGGGAGTCGCCTACAACTATCCCCCGCCGCCACTATCACACGTGGCATACCAAAACTCAGTGTGGCTTCCTGCACTGAATATGCATGCTCCCAACTGGTCACAAGAGTCCTGCCTGCTTCCTGATACAGGCTAACACTGTCAGATGCAGTAATCACATCCCAAGTGTAACCCCCAGGTAGGATATAGGAATAATCCTTTCACCTTTAAGAGGGACTAGGCCACAGTTCATTTTGTCATGGCAGAGGTTTAATAAACAATACTTAACATAAGATCTCAGTAATCAATTTCCCAAGCAAGAAGCAGTTCCTTAGATCAGATGACATCTCTCTCATTGAGTGATCAGAGCTTGTAAGAAGCCTTTGGAGCAGTTCTGTGTTACTGTGGCTCAGGAAAATCCAGAGATCTTCGCTTGCCTCTCTTAAAAAAAAAAACAAAACAAAACAAAACAAACCTTCTTTGCACAGTTGGATGCATGCACAAATTCCCATCAGCTAGCTTGTCACTTGTGTACAGTGAGCAAAACTAACCGTAAGGCATACATTGTGACATCTAACCACTAAACCCCCAAGCTCCTGAAAGAGAAGTACTGTTCCACTCCAGACTGACGGACAACAGCAATACCTACACCACTTCCTCGCTTGTATGTGCCTGAGTTCTCCGCAGGTTGTTTCAGCCTTGGAGGTTCAGTGGTAACCTACAGCAGCGAGACACTGGCTGTGGCCTCCCCAGCCAAGCACGGGAGGAGAACTGGACTTCCAGCCCAGTCCAGTCACGAACCTTGCACCTCCATCCCCCAGGCATGTAGTAGAGGACTGGCAGCATGAAGGGCTTGAGGAGCAGGGTGACAGGGATGGGGTGAGCCAGCCGGGCAGCTCTGTGCAGCTGGGAGCACAGCCTGGTGCACAGCACCAGGGCACCAGGAACCTGCAGTCAGCGTTAAGGGAGAAAAATGCACTCCTACCGAGGGAGCGATGAGAGAAGCTGTTCCCAGCCTGACTTGGGAAGGTGCAAGAGGAGATAAGTGACAGGGAGACAGTACTTGGGTGGCCTGCTGGAAGGGGACAAACAAGCTGGGGGTTGCAGTACCCTGCTTCTGCAGAAGGGAGAGGCTGGGAGGAGGCACGATGCTCTGATGGGCTGGAGCGGTGGGGGCAGCCGGAGAGGGTCCCAGAACAAGAGCTGTGTTTTCTTGTTCCTGAAGGCAGGCTGGCATCTGAGGCACTGCTCTGGGATGAGGAAGGCACGACTGGAAAAGCAGGGAGACTAACAGCTGTCACCCAGCCTCCCACCTGCAGGGACCAGAGCTCTGCATACAATGCTTCCTGCCTTCTTCCTTCTCCCTCCCTCTTCCTCACTCCCCAGACCCAGCCGGTTTTTGGGGAGGCAGAAGGGCCACAATCCCTGAAAAGTCCTGCCCTAGGAAGTGTTTAGATGGTGGTTTGGTTGTTGGCAACTCCATTGCAGGGACCCTGAAGTAAGCTTGATGTCCTGTGGGGCAATGCTGCATTGCCAAATTGGAGCCTAAAGGCAGGGAATCGCCAAGCTTGCTTTCCTGTGTAGTTCTGAAACTGGTGCCGGCCATCGCTTGGTTCACTGAGATTTTACCATCCCTCAAGCTGGACACTTTAAGGTTTCTGGACTGTAGGGATGGGATGCTCCCAGGCTATGGGCAATTGTGAATTTTTATTTTAACCTCCTGTTATGGCTGACCTTTCATTTGCATGTAAGATTTTTCTTTCTGTTTTCAAAGCTTAGCTCAGAGCAACTATTTTGCACTCTGATATAGAAGTATAAAGATGTCGTGAGACACAGCTAACACACTCTTCCAAATACCTGATTGTTTTCCTCTTGGAAGGGCTTTTATCAGTTCCTGGCCTTTACTTCAAGACTTTTGAGATTTGCAGAAACACGTGGGAATTCTATCGGATCAAACATTATATACTGCTCTTAAAGGGACAACATTCAGAATAAATTTCTTCTGAATGTGTGCTGCTATGCGGAACACAGATATAGTAGCAGCCAGGTACTGTTTGCTTTCCGACCTGTTACTTCAGTCACTTGCAGAGGAAATATTAACTTCAGTTGTATCAGCAAAGAGAGGAAAGGTCTTGTGATTGCTAAAGTTAGCAATCTGTAATTTAGGCATTAGATCTCTGCCAATACAGACATCCACTCGCAACGTTAGTCACAGCTAAACGGAGAGAGGGATTAAATTTTCCTTTTATTCCACTGCAAGTCAGGAGGTGATCTGGGGGCTTAAAATAATGGTGCAAAACTGGCATAAATGAAGGGACTCAAACTCCAAAATATTTGATCCCAGTAATCTGCAATAACAAGGTAATTATTATTTTACATTTAAAATCTTTCATACTTTTAAGGCTGATATAGACAGCTACAGTTGAGTGCTACCTATATGGTAGTCAATCCCATATATTTTGTAGTACTTAATTATAAATCTTCATTTCTGGAGAATATTTACTGTGGAGTCAAATTACAGAAACTGGAGAACAGTACTGTTTCTAAGTGCAGCAAGGACAAAAATCAAAGGCTCCATTTAAATGGGATGTTCAGTTTGCAGCATATCTGGGTGTGTTATATAGGGTATTCAGGGGTCAAAATCACAACTTTTTTGTGTGCAGAGAGAACTTCTGTTTCCCGTGTAAATCAAGCTCTGTTTCGTAAGAAGTAGAAGGACCTCTTTTAAGCAATCACAGTATTTCCTTAGAGAAGTGCAAACTTATGCATCAAACCAAGGATGCTGGCTAAAAAGCTTAGGCACACAGACACCACTGAAGCAGCTTATATACCAGACTAGTTGCTTGAGCTCAATTCAGCATAGACAAGCCCAACATTAAAACATCCTCAATAGAGCAGGACCATTTGGACTCTATTCCCCCGTTTGAGACTCACTGTGACAACTATTACCATTATTGCTAAAACCCTAGAGGATTAAACCCTCAAAAAGTCTGTCATAAATTCAAAGTCAGCTCAGAGTTGGGCTACAGGAGTAAAACATTCCTCAACACTGCTGATGAGGAAAACTTTTTACAACTCAGATTCTAAAACTTATTTTCCAAGCAGGAACAAGAGGTCAAAGAGAGACAAGGTACAGCATTAATGAAACTGGAGATGGCATCCCGTAGCTTTGGTGAGCGCATCATTTTTTGTTACCAATCCCCTGTAATTCCAAGAATTTCAGTTTTCAGAGGCAACTGCTTCAAACAGATATGCAATGTCTGGCATTAATGAGGGTTAGATTATCTGCACTTGGAAGTCTTCTCTTCAGCTTGTATTGGTTCGAAAAGGTTGTGTATGATCCCCTGAACTGGAGAGTTTTCTGTATGTTTAACACACTAGTACAGGGTGTCTTCCTCCGTCAGCGCTTTCGTTTGGAACATGCATTATTCTCACTGCAGCCGTGCCAACGGCCCCATTGCAAGTGTGCTGCTTACCGGTGACTCTTCTGGATTGCTAAAACCTGGAAGGAAATGGGAAAAGCCCTGTTGGCTGACCTCTTGAAGAAAAAAAAAATGCAAGCAAACAATCAGAGCACGATACTTGGTTATATACTAGACCATGCAATTTGATTTCAACAGGAAGGATAGGACTGCTAGGCAAGTTGTGATCAAGTCAGGGAGGTTCACAAACAACTAAAACCATAACCATTGTATATTTCCTTACCCCAAGAAACATCAGATATAGCTCACTGAAGTTTTTCACCCCAGTGCAAACATTTTAAACCCACAAATTTTTACTGGTAATATTCATTGCCTGCAGCCCATAACAGAGTTCAACTTCAGGCAAGAATGAACGGTAACCCCTGAGAGATGGATTTGCTGATGCAGCTGCTCATTCAACGTCTAAACGAAATGTGATCTCCCTAAGGCTAAAGGTTGTTTTAAAATTATTTACCTACAGATTGATTATATCCATGGGCTTGGTTCATTGCTCTGCTGTTGTTCTTTACAGTCCTCTGTAAGAACAGTCTAGCTGTAAGTTTCATCTGTGGTTGACATATTTTATTTTTCACTGAGAAGCCCCACATAAATGACTCATGCTTTCTGCATTAACAACAGAATGGAGGAAAAAAGTTAAGTTCCATTTTGTATTTGTTTGAGAGGTGCAACTTGTCTAAATTGGCAGCTATGATAAAGCAATGTATTCTTACACTGTCTTTGAATTGTTTTATATTTTGGTAATTAAGACTTGTTGTGAGAGCTTACATGTCCAGTGTGAAGGTATGGTCCTGATATATTCATTACAAATATATTTTTTTAGCTGTTGGCACTGTCTGAACTTTTACCTGATCATTATTAAGTTAATTCTCATCGAGAACTTAAGTATTATTAGTCCTTTTTAAATGCACTTATATAACGGGCAAACAACTTGCATGTTTTTCTCCTTTAAGAATATTTTGGTGTTTTCTTCAGTGACAGAGGAGGTTTTCAGAATTTTTATGTTACAAGTCTGTTTATTTATTAGCAGGAGTCATTAGGCTAGTTGAATGCCCCTGTTCAATGTGGTGTATCTAAACTTCAAGAATAATATACTGGCTAAAAAGACATCTTGATTTTTCACAGGAGCTCTCATATAAAAATAATATCAAAACTAAACAACATTTCAAAGAATAAAGCCAGATACAGCAGTTGATTAAAAAGAATTTTCCAGTGTTTTTTTCTGAAAACTGTTTCCCCTTTCACTTTTTTGAGGCAGAGAATGATTTTAGAGTAAAGGATATTATTTGCTGTGAATTGCAGGCAAGTCAAGAATAAAAGATCAAGAAACAAACTTTACTGATTCACCAACAAAGGTCAGAATGAGTTCTTTAAGAGAGATGCAGTGATTAGTAATGACATCCTAACAGAAGACAATCTTTCAAGATTTAGGTGGGGCAGAATGGTGGTGGGGACATCTTCATTTAGGTAACAGTGATCTGCTAATCCAGTTTTCAAGAAATTCATCCAAATCTGATCACATATATGCATTTATTTAGAATAATTCTTTCTGTTCGCAATAGTAGGTAGATATCAGTAGGTAGAAGTCTTTCTTTTGAAAAGAATATGGTAGTAACATTCAAGACTGAGACTTAAGTAGCCAGTTGCATTGCGCTGTTCTGTACAAAGACAATCCCTGTCTGTTAAGTACATATTTATAGCCTGGGAGGAACATTCATAACTGAACTGTGGTTATATGTAGGTAGTTACTTTGGTGGTTTCTGAAGAGTAAAGCAGTGCTTTCCAGAGTGACCTGAGTGTTTCTGTCTTGCAAAATCTGTTATGTTAGTTGCAGTAAAAAGGATCTTGACATGTGAGAATTGCTCTGAACCTCATCCAGCAGAGTGCTGAAATGCAGCCTTACCTTCGACTATGCAAATACCCCTGCTGAGTTCAATACATGCATGTAAGACAAAATATATGCTACCAAGTGCTTTGCTGAATCATGACCAGAAGGCACAAAACCTGCAAGATTACATCACACAGGGCTTATTCCATTGTCCTTAATATTTCTACTAATATTTATTGGAATACCATTTTTAGGGCCATTACAGGCTGCAAAGTATAGCAATTTAGGCCAAGAAAGTAAGCCATTTAAAATTCCAACAGACTGTATATTGCATGTTTCATCACTAGGGAACATATACACATTACATTTTAGAACAAGGATCCCAGACAGAAAATTCCTTCTACATGCAGCTGGATACTGTTCTTTTCAATTTGAACTTTTGCTTTTTGGTGATCTCTACTGAACTAGCACAGTCAGAGATCTTCTTTTACTTGACAAAACAAATTACAGCCATTTGTTTGATAAGAGCATCTAATACAGGTTTGATATGGTTATAGAACTATGACAAATCTATGCACGCTTAACAGGTAGAATTCATTTCACTATTGATTCAAAAATATATATAGTCTTTCTTCTTCTGGTACTCACAACTTTAGAACCACAAAGAATGCGGCAGTAGATAGGAACCTGTCCAGGCTGCTTTAGACTCTTCCAGTGCAGTAGTGACAGAAATGATCAGTGTCCCAAAGAGAAAATGGATTTTTGGCTTCTACCACATGAAAGACATAGGGCTAAAAGCAAAACCTTGATGCGGCCAGGCTCATGCATCAGCTTCTCTGCAGCTGTAGAAAGCACATTCCCCACAAACAGATTGTCTCTGGATCCATGAGATTCAATAAATAGCAAATCAATACCATGTCCAAAGTCTAGGATGGGTGTCAATCTTAAGAGGTTCTGCAGTTAGTCTACTAAATAGGAGATTTTTTTTTTTTGGTCTAGACTGTCCCTCAACTTTCCAGTACCTTTGCTGTCCCTTACCATGCTCTGAGAGTCTCTGCTGCTTACACACTACCTTTTCCTTTACTCTTCTGGGTTTTCGCAGGAGTGCAGAAGAGAAATTCATCAGTTGGGGTGGGTAGGAAGAGATTGAGCAAGATTTTAGGCAAGAAGGAGTAGAGATGCAATTAGAAGAAGGATAAATTGTACTCTTCATCCCTGCAGCTTTTGCAGAGACACCCCAAAACCCCTGCACAGCCCACCCCGTCTTTAGAATTTCCTTCCAGCCAGAGGTAGCTTGACTGAATTGTGTCATTAACAAGGATGTCTGGCTCCACTCAAATTGGGCTGCCACAGACACAGGTTCCTGTGCTGACTGAGGAGACCATCATGAGTCCTAAGTGGAAAAGCACATATGTTGGAGAAAAGGCTCTAAAGGTCTTCCAATCTCTCAGCAAGACAAGCTGGGAAAAGATGGCCTTAGCAAAGGGAACACTTAACATTTCCATCTACCAGTACCTTACATCTCCTGTTCTTCCCTTTGCCCTTCTTCCCTCAGTTAAGGGTGGTCTAGAGATTTTGGCAACAGAGAACTGAAACTGATAAATGTACTTAACTCACCGCAGGAACACTCAAACCTTTCTTCTGCCCATTTACCGAAACGTGATTAGAGTTTCAGTGAATTCATTTATTTTGCTTTTGCAATGTCTCATCACCTCAGCTGCCAATTTTCTCTTTCATATTTTCCTGGGCATGAGAATGCTTTGCTAGTGAGTAAAAAAGAAAAAAAAAAAAAAAAGCCAAAGCTATTTGGTGAAGCAGACTGAAGTATCTTGGGATTGGTGTGGAGAGACAGGAATTAAGATGTAATGAAGCAGTGAGATGCAACAGGATGCACACTGCTTGGTTCCAGGAATGGTTTCTTTCAGCCAAGAAGTGCACGCTAGTCAGTGTGCCAGGAAATAACCTTTTTAAGATCCTGCTGCTTCTAGGAGATAATCAACAAGATGATTCCTTGAAGCATTCATACTAGTTAACTTCCCCACTAACTAAAAAAAATTTACTTTGTGGAGAAGAGGATTTCATACCACCTAGTTTAGACAGAGAGTTTTCCTCTCTGAGGATGAAAAGAAGTAAATAGGTAGGCATTTATTTCCCTTCACTACTCTACATTGATGGAACAGCCCAGCACAGGCCGTAGCACATAAAAGGCCTTCAGCGCTGACCACTGAGGTTTGTGTCCGATATACTTACCAAGATCAGAGTAACCATGGTTACTTAGCAGTTGCTGAAATGGAGTCAGTAGTGTTTCATTCTGGTGTCCTATGCTAACATTAACCCAAGCAACAGTTAACTAAACAGACAGAGGCTAGAGGAGTCATGTCTGTGGTCTCAGGAGCTGATAGCAGTACTGATACAAGAGTTACCGGTCATTTGATTTGCTTTGCTGGGTAGGGGTGAACGCCAGATTAGAAGTGACAGATCAGATGACACAAAGCAAATAGCTTGTTGATGGGATCCAAACCACATACAGCCAGCCCCTCTCTTCCCCACCCCATAACCCTAAGAAGCCTATAAAGAGGGAGGGAGATAAGCTATGAAAGAGCCAAGCCATGGAGGGTATAACCTGAGGGCTCTCCAATTTAAAGAAATCTTTGATCTTTAGGAAGCCAGAGAGGTCTGCCCCAGATCTCTGCAATTCATACTACAGGTCTACCTTAAAGTCCCTTTTGAAGGCTGTGGCTTCTAAAGGTCCCTTACAGAGGACAGTACTGCAGCCTGCAGGAGCAGTGTTCTTTTTCCAGTGGAGCAGGAAATTCCACAGATTTACAGCAGTTTGGCCTTTTTATTGAAGTGTCTTGATAGCTGGTTTAGGCAGCCACACTGAGTTTCTCTGGCCCAGCAGCAGGCCAGCATGACGTGGCAGGCGAGGTGCAGCAGGCAAGGTGAAGCGTCCATCACCCAGGCCAGCAAGGCTGTAGTGCAATCACCTGCAAAAATCCCAGACAGCTTAAGTCTCTCCAGCTGCCAACCTCCCACTTCTGTGAACTAGCTGTTATGCTGTCACACAGATGATGTTTACAAGCATCTCTCTGTCATTTTTAATTAACCAAGCTTTAGTTAAATTTACTAGAAGTTATGCTCCATCGGAATGACTGCTGCCAGGACACACCTATTGCATCAAATCCTCACGGGACTGCAGTAGAGGAACACACTATGTATCATGTATATCTTTAGACACAGGAATTACATTCAGTTAATACTCTAATTCAAGGCTGTAGTCCTCAAAACATACCCTCATATCTCACTGATCACATTCAGATCTGACGTTTCTGCTGTATTTCCTGAAAAATCTAAAATCGTTCCCCCATCTTCTCACGCAGTCAGAGATGCTGCTGTTTGAGGTATGAGGTATAGCAGGGTTGAACTTGGGCTCTGAAGGCATTTGTTAGTGGTGGAGTGAGCAGAGAACTATTCTGCATTTCAATTTCTATCTGTAAATGCTGGCTCTTCTCTGTACCATAAGAACATCCTATCTATATATACACTTTAAGTCCTGGATACCGCAGTGAAAACAGAACATAGTCCTTGGTGTGTGTAAAACTGTAGGACCTGGGAGGTAACCTGCTTCATGCACGGACTGCAATCTGTCCTTTTTACTCAGTTTGAATAGCAGCTCCTGACATGGCTCTGAACCATCTCCTTGACTTCCAGATTTCAGGGACAAGCCCCATTTCTAGTCATTAAGTCATACTTTCATAACAGCTTATATTAAAGTACCATATGTGAAACATGAAACACACAAGGCTTCTCCTAAGCAGCTTGCCTATCTGCTGTAGGCAGGCAATGCTCTAAGTCCGTAACAGCTTGCTCTTCTCCTTGATTTAGCGAAACGTGGGATGGATTAGTCTTCAACTTACTACGTTTCACTTGCACCTACATCCTCCTCCCCCCACCCCAAATTGTCTTACTACTTAATATGCATACAAAATTACAGCAAATTGATCTCATCTGAATTTGAAATAATCTCTGCATTAGCCTTGCTTCCTTAAAATCCTTAGTTTTCAACACCTTTTATGACCTCAATCTTACTCTGAGACTCTGCGTTTTTTCAGGGAATCTTCACATTTTTCCTGTTATACTGCTAGGAGTCTGTACTTTTTCCATTTCCAGACCTGAGATAAAAATAAAAGGTTTTGGTTTTAATAGGAAAGACTGTAATTTCTTCATAAAAACAACTACAATATTGCCACATTTTACATTCTGAGGATGAGGCACATTCAAGCTTCCAAAATTCTTGATAAGTACCTACATTTGTCCCAGTTTTATGCAAAAAGCTCATGTTCTTGACCAGACATTCAGTTTTGTAACAGAAATCTGAAATTTGGTAACCCTTCCATAGTTTCACATGCCAAAACAAGACTTCTTGTTGCCTTTGGAGTCTAATTATAATCAGCTCAGCTTTGTCTGTTTGCCTTATGAAAATTGATTTGTGGATAAGAGTGCCTCCTTCAGGTCGCTGCTTGTGGTTCTGCTTAGTGAACCTCCAGCTATTTCAGAAAACCTTAATGACTTTCAAGAATTTTGATCATTTTCATACATATTTTGCAGAGTGTTGAACAGCTACTCCTTCTCACCTGCCATTTACTGTTTTCTAGTTCAGGAGAGCATTGTTATTCCATGTGGGACTAATGCAGTGCAATGGAGGAAGCCAAACACCAGAAATAATAGAAGTAAATGGTTTACAGATTACCAATCGCATGCAGATTCTTTCTCACCATCTAGGAAAATAAATGGTGGCCTTTTTTTTTTTTTTTTTTTTTGCAGGCTGTTTACAACATCAGTTTTATGGGTCACAGGAAATGTTTATCAGCTCTCAGAACATCAAATATTGGCTGTCTTCAGACACAGCACTGTAGTAATTAAAAACTTCATTTAGCAGTTCAAAAGGCAATGTGGCATCACAAGCAACTTGTACCGTATAACTGCATACTGTAACCTTGCTCCTATGACATATATATGACAGGTCCTATCTTTTCTGGGAAGCCATTTTAGCAAATGAAGGCAGTTTACTTCTATCTGAGTTTTTGACTCAGATATATTTTAAAAATTCCATTTACAATTTTGGTGGGGTTTTATTGTTTGGGGTTTTTTTGGATGATTTTTTCCTAATACTGAGAATAAAACACATTCTGATTTAACCATGAGAATCTAGGAGTTGGGTGGGATTATTGGGCTAGATCTGAAGCCCCTATGCTTCAAGCCATTCACTGGCAGCAAGGCAATTTCTATAAACTTCAAGTTCTCACCAAGTATATTGTTTCCAGGGCAACAATTCAGTTCTATCATAACAGCTAAAATTATAAACTACTTTCCAAATTTCACGTGTGTGAGCTTTTAATTTATGCTGAATGTTTGCTCCATTTCACCAGCTTGTTTTTCAGAAAAAGAAATGGAAGCAGAACCTTCTGCAACACTCCTCCTCACTCATCCACAAAGTAATTTGCAGACATTCATAAGATGGGAGCATGGAAACCAAAACCAATTAATTGAAAAATAATTGAAAAGCCATTAAAGTGATCCGCAGAACCTTATAAATAAAAGGCAATTAAAAAAATGGAAGCATGACATTTATAATTAAATTTTATATGATAAAAGTTTACATTTGGTATTCCATAAAGCTTTCAGATTAATTATTATACCCCATTTTTGGAGAGATGTACGGATTAAAAAAGGGAAGAAACCCTAAAACACAAAGGGAAGAAAGCCTAAACCACAACAGAACTAAAGCTTGTTTTTCTCTTAGGAAATATACCTGTCTTGATTACAAAAAAAGATTTTACTTTTAAACCTCAGTTCTCATGAGTTAGCTGAAATGCTCCATCTTTTCTCCGCCTACTTCTTCTTCAATGCCTCTTGCACAAGAATGTGGTGATTGTTCTGGCTATGAACATTAAAAGGGTAAATTGAAGTATACCTGTTCTGCAGAAGTATTAATATGCTCTTCAGTCTGTTCCACATACAATCAGCTGCTTTCCATGGTCCTAACCTAAAAACCACCTTTTGGTCATTGCAGTGATTATTACAGATACACTTGTACAAAAGAGTTATTTTGATCCCTTTCCTTGGTTGTGTGTTCTCCCAAGATACCTGAATTAGTCACCTCTCAGACAGCCCTGTAGGCTCTCAACTTCTGGTGAAGAAATCTTCCGCTATTTTTCACTAAAAAATGTGCAGAAAAGGCATGGTTGTCTTGAATCGAGAAACCAATGCATATAGGACAGTTTCTGGCTATAGCACTTGAGCAGCTGAATCTAAATTTAACATTTTCAGAAACACTCCAGAGCCTTAGGAGCACAAAGGTGTGCTGACTTTTGGGAGTATTTTGCTGCTGTAAAGTACTTCACAGTTCATGCACAGTTCACAGCACAAGGACTGGTGAGTACTTAGAAGTATACTTCGCAGCTCCACATTAAAATAAGCACACTGATAACTTTGAAATAATTCACTATGAAACCCCTAAGTCCTTGAATAGCTTGGAACAATGCAATACCTCTTTCACCATCTAAAGAAACTAAGAACCACTCAAAGGACTTTCCCACAAAGACACTCACTTGGAGTTAGGTTTCTCCACCGCTAATCAAAATTAAGCAGTGAATCATAATTTCATTATCTCAGTATGACGTGCACATGCCTAACATCCCTCTGAGGTGTGAGCACAAAGCAGGTACCTGCTGCTTTGCCCACAATGGTCAGTGCTAGTGGAAGTGCTCCAAATGACAACGAGTACTACCGCACCTGACTCTGTAAAAAGGGATACTAGGCAAACTTTCTTCAGTGGATGAAGTATAGAAAAGGACTGAGTATCCAGATCCGGTGCTTAATTAATGCTAATTATGAGACCATTTTTAGATGTGAGAGGCTTAGTTTATGTAGGTTCCCCTCAAAAACTCTCCTTGTACGAAATAAATAATTTGTGTGAATTATGAACTGAACAGAATTCTCCCACCCACCTCCACAAAAACCAGTGATGTTAGATTAGTTGTTGTAGGACAACAGTTGTTTGACTATTTAACTTCTCCCCACTCCGAGGCTGTATAGCAGACAAGTGCTGTACAATATTAACAGTACTGCTTCCACAATCCTAACAAACAGGCTTATAATGGAGGCTATTTTTAAGCCATTGTACAGTAACACTAGTAAGTAATTACACAAGGATGTGAACAATTCTTTAACTTGCTGTGAAAACCTAGGACTAATTTTGAAACAGTAACTGAAGAGCTAGAAAAAGGAGCAGAACAACAAACCCGAACCTTTTCAGTGATCTGTGTGCTTTGTATGCCTACAGACTATATGACAATAAAGCAATTTCCCAGCATAGCGTATTTTAAATATAGTACATCAGCACTACTTGCTTGTACATTCAATTTCAAGTCTCTGTCTGAGGCTGAATTTGAAGTCTACTGGAACATGCAGCTCCTAAACAACACTCAGAAGAAACTAACCTTGTCATCTGAGCACACACAGGCTGGAACTAAAGGCATCCTCTCTGAAGATGATGAGAAATAGAAGTTTGAAGGCATAGTTGTCTTGGAAGTGAAGAACCCTCACCCAAGAGACAGAGGACTCTACACATGCCAGGCAGCATGCCTAATACCACCTCCATACCTGGAAGCAAGCAGCAATGGAACATCTGTGTATGGTAGGATTTTGCTAACCTCCATTTACAAGCCCTTCTCCCCAAAATATAGCTAAACATGGGGTCCTTGCACAATAGCAAAAAAAAAAAAAAAAGGCAATTATTTGGCAGCCAATGAATACAAGATAAATTCACCATAATCTTGAACCTTCAGACCTGCAACAATAACCATGGATACTGAAATCCTATGCTCATCTACAGGCTGAGGCTCAGTGTGACTGTGAATAACTCCCAAGTTTCCCCACAGTCCCATACATTGCTCCTGTTTTGGCACAAAGGTGCCCTCCAGTTGTGGGTTTATAGCAGGTGGAAACGCTGTGGCTGCTAGAAATTTGGCACTGGCAAAGTGGCAGACAAATCATGTATTTCACGTGCCAGTTCACTGAAAGGGATTTATCAAAGTAGAAGAAGTTTACATCTTGGAAACCAAATCCTTTATTCCCTGCAACGCTTATGCCATGCAATCAGCAAACAATTGCATACCTGCAGCTATTGGTGTAAAGCTTGCAAAGGTGTCCAGAGCTCTGGTGAAGTCTTTCCTTTTTACTACTATAAAACTTTAACAAGGTGCTCTGAAACAGAAGGGACTTCTAAGGAAAAGATGTGTGTACTTGCTATTTAGAAACATTGATTTTTATTTTTTTTTTAATAACATTCCTAACATAGGTGTGCATTTTCACCTCCTTTCCAGTCTGTGGGTCTGATTTGGCACAATGAAACCTTTTCACCCTTCCTCCTCTTTCCTCCCTAGTTCCTGAATTTGGGCTCTCCCTGGGGCTGGAAGCATATTTTGACTTAATTTTAGGAAAGCGTACTGAAGGTTACCTGCACGGGAAACCAGTTTTAAAGTTGTTCTACTTTCTGTTTAGGAGTGGAAGACATATCACAAGCCTGTTCTAAGACATCAGATGGCAAGTTTGTCATCTGCATTACGACTGTGGTAACCTGTGCAACTGTCGTAGTTGCAGCCATGTTAGTTTGTGCATGGGTAAGTGTTTTGCTTTACAGTCATCTATGTCCTAAGTAACAGAGTGATATTTTATTGGGAACAATATTCTGTTCACACTGAATTTTCTCCTTATGTGAAGGGGGCAGGAGGGTGGCAAAAACCCAAGACACCTCATCCAAGGTCTCAACTTACCTTAAAAAAAGGGGCCCTATTAAGAAATTTTTGAAGCACCTGTTTTTAATCTGTATTTCTAGGGTGGAATAGGAAGTAGGAGATCTTCAGTCACATCTAACTTTTCACAAGTTCAGTTAGGTTACAGATTTTCCAAAATAAAGTTAATTTTTGTTAATAAGGGTATGATTTACAAGTATTGGTTCACAGGTTTGGGGTTAGATACCTAGGAAGCTTTCTTGCAGTTTACATCTGAAAGGAACATTGTATGGCCTCAACATGATTCTCTTTGTTAGAGAGCAGCTAACCCTATTCTGCTGGGGAAGGGGGGGGACTGGAACCATACACTAGACTGAGAAAAGACAGGGACTCAGATATAAACTGTATTTCTGCACTAACATTGTCTCCTTGAGTGCAATTCATTCATCTCTTCTCTGCCTCAGTTTCCCTTGTGGAATGAGAGGCAGAAATGACAGTTATGCAAATATTTTGAACTTCATGAATGAAGAGGCAGATTAAAAAAGAAAAACAACAAAACCCCAGCAATTACTAGGTGCTCAGGACACTCACCAGAACATTCTACGGCAGACGGGGACACCCAGGTAACAACACCACCTCACCACCCCCTCCTTCTTGCCTAGTAAATTGCAGGACACATTGAAAAACAGAGATATGCACCCAGATGATCATATTACTGGAAAACATATTCAGATTGGAGAGCCCAGATAAATACTTCATTTAGCCGAGAAAGAAACATCATCAAAACACTGAAAGAAAGCAGAAATTCCTAAGGACTTTCATACAAGATGATACCCAGATCAAAAAGTCTCCGGTGGATTTAATACCATTGGGAGAACCTTCTCAAGTCTAAGCTGGACACATCTGAGTGACGGCCATTACGAAGAAGACTGGAGGGCGTATACTCCCAGCACCTTATATACAGTTCAAGCAGTTCAAAAGCATTTATTTGGCATTTGTTATTGTGTCAGCTGCTTATTCTTGGTGTTATCTAATAGGATTAGGGGGATGCAGAAGGGGGGGATGCACTGTTCCTGTAACACTTTGGGAGATTAAATGTTTGCTTTGTAACATTTTAAAGTCTTATTTCATGTTGCACCAATTTATAATCGAATGATTTCTCCCCTCCCTTCCTTCCCCACCTCCTCTTATGTTAGAAGAGAGACATGTCACCTTGAAAAACAGCATGTGGGATCTAGATGAGAGAGACAGGAGAGAAAAGCTTTCAGGAGCAGATTTGTGGTCACTGTGGGAATCAAAAGCATAAGTCTGAAAAGCACAGGATTAACTATAATCTCAGATTTCAATGTGAGAAGTAATGAAACCGTATGCTCTTCTACATTCTTGTTAAAAGTAAAACTAATTTGCGGCAAAAACATCAGGTAAGACTTATCACTGTATCTCAGAAGCAATTCAAAAGAAGCCCGATACATTTGCAAGAATTCTGCTATTTATGTAGATACTTCCCTTTATTCTAAGAATAAATAGTTTCTAATGAGTTGAATAGTGAGATATTAAGAAACCCACTGCCTTCTAGTTAATTAAAAGCATACCAGTACAGGAGTCCATAGATCCATCTACACAACTGCCTAAAAAAATTAAGATATATTACCTAGCAATCCTGTTACACCCTTGTTGATGTTCCTATGTCTGAATACAATGGAAATGAGAACAGATATAAGATACTGTTCTAGGTAAGAACATACTGCTGTAACGTATACCTCTGAGAGCCTTCATCCCTTCCCTAAGCAGAGCATTTGGAGAAGAAGAAAGAGCAGGGAGTGAAATATTTAAAGAGACATAAAGGCAAGGGCAGGGGTGCTTCACAGGAGGCACTGCTTACTTTAATTTTGTCTCAGCTGCTTTCAGATACCAAGCAGAATGCATTTACTTAGGAAAATGGCCAGGCTTCAGTTGGCTTTCACGCTGGCTAGCAACTAAATAGGCTGAGCTACTGTGTGCAGGAGCGTCTTACTGTCACACTTAAATACTCACACATGACACAAGTCAGTGCTACCAGGAAGCAGTGTTATTCCTACGCTGCAGACATGCCAAGAGCTCTTAGAGAAGTGAAACTAAATCTCAAGTGCCTGGTCAGAGGAGTTCCAGATCCAGGTTGTGGTCGAGAAGGCTTAACTTTTTAGTTTCTGAATCTGTTAAGGCACTGAATCTGTTAATACACACACGGATTACTGTAAGAGAAAAAGAGCAGCTTTCAGTTATATTGGTTGGCTTGCATTTTAGCTTTACATTTATCCTCCGGCGACTTGTTTGAATCTTGGCTCTTTCACTTTTTCTTTCCTGCTCTCTACACTGTTTCACCTTTCCTTCCAAATGTGCATTCTGCTGGATTTTAACTTCTTGTTTTCCCAGTTATAATTTTGATCTACATGTAGGGAAATTTAATGGTCAAGAACAGCAAGTAGTGAAATGTCAAAGCTCCTGGAATGAGCTGAATTATGCAAGCTGGCAGTTAGGTAAGAAACCTGCCTTTTACCTATTTACTTCAGCAGCTCCCACAGCAGATAGCTCAATTTGCTATTGGTAGGAAGATGCTCAGCATGGTTCCGAAGTAAAGATTCCCATCCATCCTCCTCCACTAATCTTTGGGAGTATTTGGCTTGAAAGAGTCATTACATCCCAAACCCATCTCACTCAGCTTCTCTATTATGCCATTTTATTATAATCTGTAATGTGACTGAAGCATTCGTGGTTTCATTCACAACCTGTACAAAACCCAACTACAGATATTGCTGATAAATGAAGCTCCCAGTTCTATGTGAAACTTTATTGCATAATACATCAGTTTAATGTCAGAGCTACTGATGTTTTTATGGCTTCTCTGTTCAGAGTCACGGGCCTGTACTCAGAGGGGCTTCATAATTTGAATAGCAAGCATCTTTTAGATTGACAAAGTCATTTATAAAACCTGCATCACGAGTCAAGGCTAGTTATGTAAATCTGAAGTTTTTCTTGAAGTGAGAATTGCTGTTGCTTTCTGTTGATGAATGTTGTCTGCATGTTTTCTGGAGAAACTCCTAATCCCTAACGGTATCCGAAAATAGCATTATGCTAATGAAAGCCATTTTTGACTTGTAATCCTACCCAATTAAATTTGAGCAATGGCTTTTTGCATATAGACATATGTAGCTTAATTTCCTGACCAGTTCCTTTCTCACGCCATAACCAATGTAAGATCCCACAAACTGTGAGGCACAGCACCTGCAACAGCTGTTCTGAGTCATGAAAAAATGCATGTTCCCTGTTTTGGCCCAAAATAGTGTGAAAAATAAAGGTTGAGATAAAGCAAAGAGTCTTCAACCAAGTATTTCTGAACCCTCTTGGTAGACCTGAACAACACTTTGTTGAGCTAAAGAAAACAAGTCAAATATTACTAACAAGTAGCTGGTTTATTTGGTCTAAAATATGTTTTTAAAGGTCTCTTACAAGCATCTCCCAGGTGTAAATTAAGGAAAATTTGATTGAATGCATGGAGGTGACCAGTTGCAAGCAATGCCAGACATGATGAATTAACTCAAACTCTGTATTGCTCCAGTTCTTGCTACAGGTCACTTCTTTTCTCTGAATGTGTCACATTTCCTGTCCTGTTGCTCTGCCAAAATCCTGGTGGTCTAAACAAAGAGGCACTCCAGCAATGTTCATGCTGGACATCATGCTGCTGTCCCTGTTACCTAAATGCAAGGGAAGTATGCTACATAATTAAAGTCATGTCTTAAAACTTCAGTGGGAAAAAAATGTTTTGCAGTGTTATTCTGATCTGTGAAACAGGGAAACTGGAGGAAAGTTCAGACAGTTTACCATTACAAACCACTCAACCCTAAGCTGTTGAACGATACGTTGCCTCAAGTGTCTCTATGAATCAACTTTCTCTTGTGAACCCAGTTATTCTAACGTTCCATCAAAATGTGAAATAGTATTTTAAGATAGCTTTAGGAAAATGGTTGAAAAGTTCTGAGTCCATCTCAAATCCTAAAATATCCAAATGGGAATGTTTCCTATTGACTGCTGATGGTGAAAATTAGGGAACAGATTCCCTTTTGATGCGAGACTACTCATAATGGTTCTGAATCACCCTTTCCTTCCTGTCACTGAAGCAGGGAGGGTCTCACTGGCAACTACACAATTCAACACACTTCCCTCCAAGTCTGTTGCAATCTCTGGTTTATTAATGGGAGACAGGAACTTTCCATAATTGAAGCTTTTACTGCGTTCCCATTAAATACTTTATTTTGATCTCCTTTTATATTCAAAGGAAGAAAGATGAGATTTCAAAATGCTTAGAGTTGTTTCCTTATCAGAAGATATTATCTAAGAAAAGCAGCTATAAGATGTAAATAACTTCAAGTGGCCATTTAGAGATCTGCAAAGCATTCAGTCTTTTCATATTATTTAACTATTGTAGGACGCTTTCAATAGCTATTTGAGACTAGAAGATGTATTTCTAAATCAACAAGAAAGTGATTAGGAAAAATCTAATAGGTTGATGGAGATAACCTACCTAGACTTTCTTTAGTGTTTCATGTTGAGCTAATTAGCACTTTCTAACGCAACACTATTTCACAGCATTTGTATCGTAAGTGCTGGAGAGGGAGCATCACCTTAGATGAATAGGTTTGGACATTAGTATATTCAAACTCTAGGAAATGTTTAAACACTAGCGGGAAAAAAAGGTACCATTAATAGGCTAGGTAGCTGTGCTGCTGAAGAAGACAAAGGTAACTAAAAGATACTCCAGTTTAATGCTTTGCCAAAAGAAGATCACTTGAAAATAGCTTAATAGATATCGTCTATTATCTCCATGAGCCCAAAACCTTTACTTAGTAGGGGGACAGAACACACAAAGGACTAACCTATTATCCGTTCATTTTTAGCTCTACCTACTGGGTGTCTGATGCTTTGCAATCACAGATAAACATAGTCCGTTCCTTCAGGTTGCTTTATGCCCTCAGAGAAAGGAGACTAGTGGGCAGAAAAAGCAATAATGACAAGATTTTACATAAATATTGTAGTAGTTGTTATTCTGGGAGCCTGACAGAGAACTGCAATGTAAAGAAATGCATATGTGTGTATACATGCATATGTATATATACACATATGTGCATATATATATGCAAGTGTATATTAGTACAGAACACTTTACATGAAAAATAGTCACATGGGTAGACTGTACAATATTGAGAATATAAAAAAATTTTGTACTTTATTCCTGTTTTTATGTTTTTGCAGTAATGTTTGGCAAGCAATGTAATACTGATGGTGACTTACGTACAGCACATAGTTTTTGAAAGAGCACTCCTCTTTCTGGCATCCCAGGAACTTCAACATCCTTGCCTAAATTTTAGATGTAACAACTTAGTTACAAGAAAATCTAACTCCAAGTCTTTTGTGATGTACCTTTACCACTGCAAGTACAAAATAATGTATTAAATAACTTAATTATGGAATCATGGAATCACGGAATTTTTAGAGTTGGAAGGGACCTCTAGAGATCATCTAGTCCAACTCCCCTGCTGACGCAGGAATGCCTAGAGCACATTACTCAGGACTGCATCCAGGCGGGTCTTGAAAATCTCCAGAGAAGGGGACTCCACAACCTCCCTGGGCAGCCTGTGCCAGGGCTCTGTCACCCGAACCAGAAAGAAGTTTTTTCTTCNCTCAGAGCTGCTTCCCAGCAGGTCCACCCCTAGCCTATATTGGTGCTTAGCATTCTTCCTCCCCAGATGCAGGACCCTATACTTGCTCTTGTTGAACCTCCTTAGGTTCTTCTCTGCCCAGCACTCCAGCCTGTCCAGGTCACGCTGGATGGCAGCGCGGCCCTCAACTGGAAGACGAATTACCTGGAACTAAAAAAATAATGTCGTTCTCCTCCTGTTCTTCCTGTACCTTGCCAGGAAAGTTACAAATGTAGTGCATTTTATATCGAAAAGCCTACTGATTTAGCACTGCATACAAGTAGCATAAGCCTTACTTTTTGTTCTCTCAAGCCTTAGAATTTAATTTTCTGTAGTAAGTTGCAAGCCAGACTCAGAGACAACAGGGTACTTCAGTTTCCTTGAATTAAGGCGATCGCCAAGTCTTACGGATATAAAGGGACTAGTTATTTTATTGCAAATATTGACTTCCTTAGACATATTTTATAGATTTCAGGGTGTTTTTTGTTCTTTGTCTTCAACAAAAAAAGTTGCATTTCCTTTTAAGTGCTCTCAAGCTAATTATCTTAACAAGCCATCAAGTGTTCTTTTTTCCAATCAAAATAATGAAATCCCAGCCTGAACTCCTCCAGCAGTAAGGGTGCAAATATCATTTGTATGCTGCACAGACCACCCAGCTGATCCAGTGGGCACTTCTCACAGCAGCATGTTTTTTTAAACCTACCATTCAGGTCAAGTACAAGCTGGATTTTTGCTTTCAGTACACCTCCATTCATTAACACTTTTGATTAGATGTTACGTTCTTTTCCATTTGACTTCGAACAATATGTAGTACCTCTATGAAGGTATTACTGCTCTTAGAGATAGCTAAAAAACCAAAAGAAATAGTCAGTGATTATAGACCAACCTCATAGCACCTCGCAGGACAATCTATTAGTATGCAATAGTCACTGAACATTGCAAATCATTGTTTTTTCTTTCCCCTCCTATTAAAACAACGTGTCATTATTCACTGGCACCAGAACTAACTACCAGCTCCTATAATTCCTGTCAGTTTCATCTTAGCCAGCATTTGTAAAAGGAGTCATGAATTCGCATACTTACCTGGAATTTTTGGAGCTACCCTGCATATTCCATGCCATGGACTGTACTCCGTACTATCGTCTTCCACGCAGGTTTGCTTTTGGATGTCACAGAGCGATGCCTGCTGCTCAGTCATTTGACCAGGAGCCATGACAGCCTAGACACACTGCATGCCATCTAGCGTGATAACAGCTGATTGATAGAATAAGAGACAGATAACTCTTATGGATCTGTTAAATTTCTAGCTCTACAATGAAACAGGAGTTATGTCTCCCTCATATGTGGAAGGGTTTGAATTTAACAGGTACGACAATCTACTGTTGCTAGCATGAGCAACCTACTGAAAAGATAGCTCTGCGCGGAACTGCATTTTACTACACTCTGTAAAAATTTTTTACTTAGGATAGGAAGACTTTCAGAAAACTCAGTGACACAAAAATTTAAGCAAATAAAAGGAAAATGTTCTTTGTCAGTCCAAGGAAGATTCCCAAAAACATTAATAACTTTTAGCCCAAGATAGTGAAAACTTTGAAATAAAGTTTTTTTGCACTAAAGCTTAAAATGTAGGCAAGAGTATTAAATTAGGATTTTTCATAAAACATTTTGAAGTCAGATGATCGTCAAAACCAAGTCTTTCTCACAGTCGTTTTCAGCACAGTGGCATTCTCCAATTTGCAGTGGTTTTGCCTGAAGTGAGAAAAAAAAACAAAACGACCAAAGCCAAAGCCACATACATAGCTGATTGGTTTGTAGGCTAATTTCTGTTCTTCTTAAGCTAGTTTTGTAAGCTAGTTCTGTGTTGAAGCAGCTTACAAAAGCTAGGTATTCAAAACAAACACAGATATGCACATCCAGGTTTTCAATTCTTTGGACAGACTTGCATGAGAAAGAATAAAAGAAGACAAAGGAAGAAACAGATTGCATTGCCTATTTAAATTTCCAGTTACAAGGCAGATATTTCTTGCAAAGCTGAAAGGGAGCAGATTAGGTAAACAAGCTGTGTCCTTCAGCCAGAGAATTTCCAAACTTTGTCACTGCTTGGGTAATGGATTTGCACAATATCCAGAATTTATCTGGTACTGTCATTTTAACACCAGATTTTAGTATTCACATGATTTGTATGCATCCCCCCCCACCTCCTTTTCCACATATTTTTAGGCTTCAGACAAAGTCTAGAAGTAAACACAAGCATTCGTCGAATGCAACTCTGTTTCAAGATCGCTTGACAGTAAAAGCAAGAGTTTGCTCTTCGTGCTCCCTCTTATAGTAGCACAGTAATGACGCAAGTGCTTAGAGCAAAGAGGAGCAGAGCTGGAAGTGTAGCTACAAGAATATATAGAACTGTTTTAAGACTAGGTTAGGCCCTGGGCTGCCAGCACTGACCAAGTGATGAGAGCTCTTAATGGCTGAGTCCAATTGAAATTACAATACCTGTCCTAATATATGGTATTTCAGTGGATCACAACCACCTTTTCTAGGTTCAAAACAGCTCACGTTCATTTGCCCTGCTATGTACTGCTTAAGCCATCCAGGTGAAGGATATCATGTCATCAGCTCTCCTGGGGCCTGCTATGTTCACCACAAGCCAGTCTACGTCTTCATTATAAATTGTCATTCAAAGTGAAACTGTGGGTAAAGGGAGAAGCAGGATTCACACGTTGTTCTCACAAACCCCATTAGTGAAGGACTCTTGAATTGGGTCCCTTTTTTAGCCTAGAATTGCCATGGTAACCCTCCTCTGTATGGAGGTTGCTGGCATCTCCTCCAGCAGTTAGTTTATGCACCCACCAAGCAACTCCCTAAATCTTTTGTGCAGCTCCTGGTTAATGAATTCGAGCTTGCTTTACTTGGAGCTCTTACAGTTGTTTTCTTCCTGACCCTCAAAAGGGAGCTTCTTTCTCACTCTCTTCCCTGACCTAAATTACTCTTTGGAGTCAGGAGGAGAAAGACTAAAGTGCAAGATACTGGCTGAGAGGTATTAATGTGGGGCCCATCCGCATAGGAACCAGGCCACCAAGACCCTCAGGAGGAAATTAATTTTGCAGGCACCACATTTCCAGCCACACACCACTTTTGCTATCAAAAGGACTACTCAGCAACTGCTAGGAGGAGTCTGTGTGGTTAGCTAGCCTTTAATTTGTGTAGGGAACTTAAACATAGGCTTTATCCTTGCTTATTTCTAACAGAGCCGAAATAGGGGATAGGAGTAGAGGACTGAATTAAGATTTGAAGAGGGTATGGTGAATTGCATTGGCTTGAATTACACAGGTTTGAATGGGTTTATCAGCCGGTCAGGCAACCAAGATGAAGAAACTAGATTGTTCATGATGCAGCAGCGCTGCTAACAAGGGTTGGATATCATGAAAGGTCAATGACCTTTTCTCATACCTTTGGCATTTATCATCTTAACCCTTATCTAAGTCCTCTAAATTGCCTAGCTGTGTTCAACATTCAGAATCTGGCCTCACAAATCCCTTTGTGATTTCTGAGACACCATTCTTGCCCACTGAGGATCCCAGAGCCGTTCTCTGGAAGCTGACCGCTGGGCACATTACTTATTGCCCCAATAAAAGCATCTTCCACTAGGGTGCTCTCAGGCTTGTTGCAAAATACCACCACGTAGCAGCAGGCAGCATTTTAAACAGTAAGAAGGCAGCTGACACCAGTTCACTGAAGTCTTCAGCAAGTCACTTGACATCTCAACAGGGGCTAACCAGCTACAGTACGTGCTAGCTGCTTCCTACAGGTAGGGAAAGGAAATGTTCCAGCCCCTGGAGCGCATGCCCAAGCCTGCTTAAAGCACCAACAGATTTCCCTTTGCTTCCCCCACCCAGTTTCCTTACCTATTCAATTCACCACACTTCTCTTTCCCTGCATCTCCTCACATCTCATTTCAACCACGATACAAATCCTGCTTTCCCTTTACTTTTGGACCCTTTTTTTTTTTTAACAGAAGTGTCCCCTTTCATCCAGGTAACGTCGGTGCTATGCATTGTTTGACTATATATCTTTTGCTGCCCTAATTACTGCTCCTTGCCACGTATTTTTCCACTTCCCTTACATTTATGTATTATTTTCATTTCATAGGCTCCTATCTCTTCCATCCTTGTTCCATTTAGTGTTCTCATTTTCCCCTGTAGACCCACTCCAGGTAATAAGTACTTGTTTTGATAACAAACTCAGAGGAGCATTTCATAGAATCATAGAATGGTTTAGGTTGGAAGGGACCTTAAGGATCATCTAGTTCCAACCCCCTTGCCATGGGCAAGGACACCTCCTACTAGACCAGGTTGCTCAAAGCCTCATCCAACCTGGCCTTGAACACTTCCAGGGATGGGGCCTCCACAGCTTCCCTGGGCAACCTGTTCCAGTGCCTCACTACCCTCAGAGCAAAGAATTTCTTCCTGAGATCTAATCTGAATCTACCCGCTTCTAGTTTGAAGCCATTACCCCTCGTCCTATCACTACAGGGCCTTGTAAAAAGTCCCTCTCCAGCTTCTTGTAGGCCCCTTTCAGATACTGGAAGGCTGCTATAAAGTCTCCCCGGAGCCTTCTCTTCTCCAGGCTGAACAACCCCAACTCTCTCTGCCTGTCCTCATAGCAGAGGTGCTCTAATCCTCTGAACCTCTTTGTGGCCCTCCTCTGGACCCACTCCAACAGGTCCATGTCCTTCTT
>VYXH01006275.1:164220-174839 GCA_013397275.1 Burhinus bistriatus | reverse complement strand
GGCCATCCAGCCAATTCCTTATCCACCAAGTGGTCCATCCATCAAATCCATGTCTCTCCAATTTAGAGTCCAAGATATCATGCGGGACAGTGTCAAATGCCTTGCACAAGTCCAGGTAGATGACATCCATTGCTCTCCCCTTATCCACCAAGGCTGTAACCTCGTCGTAGAAGGCCACCAAGTTTGTCAGGCATGATTTGCCCCTAGTGAAGCCGTGCTGGCTGCCATCAATCACCTCCTCTTTTCCATGTGCCTTAGCATAGTTTCCAGGAGGATCTGCTGCACGATCTTGCTGGGCACAGAGGTAAGACTGACTGTCCTGTAGTTCCCCGGGTCATCTTTTTTACCCTTTTTGACTGACTTTCTTACTTACAAAAAATCCTTTTGCTAAAACCAGATTATGCACTTGTTGCAGTAGCAGCCAGAGGATGCCACTGAAATGATGGTTTCTTTTGTCCTAAGCACTGTAAAGGCACATTAGTCTGACTAACTGTAGTCACAAGACACTTTGTCCTTTGAAGAAGTCCAAGGTTTCTAAAAGCATTGACCGCAAGGGGGACAAAAAGGAAAATGTTTAAAATGAGATTCTGAAAAGTAAGCAGAATTTATCCACAATTGTTAAGGGAAGAAATATATTGTGAGATGGTGATGAAACAGGAGAGCTTCCAAGAAATATTTGCTTAAGCTTTTCCAAAGTGAAACATCAAAACAATTTTTAATGAAAATTTTAGGTCATATTTGAAGTGACCTTTTGGTGGAAAACTCTTACTGTAAATGTTGTTAGCAACGCTAATTGTGAGCTTTTAGGCAAGTTACTCAGAAAAAGGTGCATTTTGTCTTTCATATAGTCATTAGGTAAATACACAATTGGTAAACATAAATTTTGACAAAATCGCAGAAGAATGGCATTGTCATGGGCACACACATCTACAAAGCTCATTTGTGCGTTCCCCGGGCAAATGGCTCTGCTCTGGCTCTGCCAGCCAGGGAATGAGCTGTTGCTGCCTCTGCATTCCATCAAAGGTTGTGGAGGACCTTTGAAAGCAAGAACTGCTGTGGGGCACCAATGACTCATCCGAGGCAGAGCATGGTCGTGTCCCCTGCAGCACCCGCGCTGCCAGTCTGCCCTGGATGTGGCCACAGGGCTCTGACTGGGGCAGTCAGGGGAGTTCATGTCCTCATGGGAAGGTCAAACTGTCCCCACTGGGGACACATGGGCAGAGATCAAGGATGTGTCACCGCAGCGGTACAGAAAGGGCTGGCAGCTGTTGAATGCCCAGTGGATTATATAGGCTAACTAAGGTACCAGTGTTCATGCAAAACATGGACAGGCACCAGGGTCCTGCCTCCCCCATGTTGCTATTGATCAGTTGTTGACTTCAGATGCAGAGGTTTTGTCCCTGCTTCATCTGCCAGGGTCCTCATTGTTCCCCCTCCCACCTTTGTGCCTGCATAGGTAGTGCAGGGATCCAACCAAAGAATCAGTCTTCCACAAACTTCATGTGTGGCAACAACAAGGAATTCTTTGAGACAGGGCTCATTTTATCTAGATGGCTTTTTTGGCCTCAGATACGAATGAAAATATCCATAAAACTATTACAATTACTACTAAACAAAAAGCAACATTGAAACAAAGACAACACATGAAGTCTTGCTATCTTACATGTTCTGAAAACTTCCCAGGACTAGAATTACAATACAAGAAAGTATTTCCACAAGTTTCAAGACAAAATTTTAAGTCTTGTGGACTCATTGGCATGTAACAAATGACAAATACACAACTAGAACACTTTTATATTTCTGATTAGCTTTACTTTGTTAGTGTCATATCTTCCAGGTTAAATCTTTCCTTGCAGTTCAAGACCAAACCCCCAAATTCTACCAGAAAAAAGGTGTCGTGAAGCAGACTATTTCACACTGCTGTGCTTAAAACATAATCTCTGCTGCGAGACCTGCCTGAGCTTCACACCTGAAAAAGAGATACAGAATTCAAACACAAAGCAAAAACCCTCAAATAAATGTGCTTTTCTTTTTTATCTACCCACATGTTTTAGGAAAATGAAACAGTTTTTAAAATTAAACTATATGATTATTTCCTGCCAGTCAGTATGCAAAGATACAATAGCTGCACTCCTCATTGCAAAAAGCAATACAGACCACAAACTCTTCTATCCAACCTACAGACCAATTGCTAGTCCTAAATATATTTTGTTGTGGAACATTAAACTTTTCTAGCTATGGAAGCTCTCACCAATTCTCCATTTGATTTTCTTTACTGGACAAAAAAGTTACTACAACCAAATTATTTAGTATAGAAAAAAGAAGCAACAAAGTCTTCTTTCAACTCACTTGCTAAGTGAACAGGAAGTTGCAATGAAGTCTTACAATGAAATAAGAAAATAGCCTAAACAGAGCACAGAGCAAACAAACGATGCCTTTGTCTGGCAGGCTTTGGCAGATATTTGGCAGATAACTGTAACAAACTTAGAGAATTCACACAATTATATCTCCGCACTTCCCCATTCCTGGATGCAAAACAAAGGGTATGATGATAGTCAAAAACAGGTCTAAAGAGAGAGTTATATAAGCATAAAGGCTGTTCCATGAGATAGTAAGTATTTTTTGAACATCCTTCCCTTCACACTGAAATAAAAAGAGGCAGTGCTTTCATCAGCTTGATAGATATTCATACTAACTGAAGGTATTTAGGCCCTAGTCGCTCACTGATGCGTGACTGCTCTGCACGTTAAATGAGAGGAGTCTCCATTTCTCCTATGCCCTGATCCCAAAGAGCTTGCTGTCCTTCTGCAGCTGCCACGTCTGTACTCTGCTGTTTTCCACTACACAGGGGTACCAGGCCAAGGAGGTTTTGGAGAGGACAATAAAGATTATTTGCACTTCCGAACATTGCAATCAAAACATTTGGACATTGTCCAAACATTTTGAACCTAGTGTGCCACAAATAACACTTTCCATTCCCTAACATTATTATGTAGGAGAGCTCTGCTCGGGTGGCCTGTGTGTGCTCTTCCAGTCTTGCTTTGGGGACTACTGTTATAATCTCTGCTGCGAGAGATCCACACTTGGTCAAGAAGTGACCATCAAATGCTATCTGCAACAATGAAGGAAATAATCAGCTATGAAATATCTTGTGCCAGTATTCGAAGTGTCATATTTGTATACGTAAGGTGGCAGAAATGTCAGCTGGTATAAGCTTACGATGCATAAAAGTCTCACGTGTTTCCTTTTGCTCATGTTTGTTTCTGAGTCAGAGCAAAGTAAGGCAGCAGTTGTTTCATTCAAAACTTACATTCCCCTGACATCTGGAAGAACATGTTCAGAATACTTGAATGGGTCAGAATAGCTTTACTTGTCCCTTTTCCTCCTTTCCTCCCAGGAAAGGATATGCTTGATATTACTATGGTTCTAGATCTGGTTTTTTCCCCTAGTTTAGAGATAATAGATATAAGCAGGAAAACAAACAAAAAAACCCCAGTCTCTCTCTCATCTGCACTAAACTGAACCCAACAGATTGCTCTGCTTCTGTAAAACAAGGTTTGAAGAATAAAATCCCTCTTACTAAATGAGCTGATTAATGGAGGAAAAAAAGCCCCAAGCTGGTAGCACTTCACTATCCAAAAGTTCACTTTTGGGTTTTTCCCCCAACCACAATAACCAGTCTAATATTTTCTCTCCCCTGTTTATGTTCTAACTTTATTCAATCTGTCCATAACCATACCCATTAGAGGTCACAGAAACTTAGAGATGGAGAACATCCAGAATCTTTAAATTTGTAACTGCAGCAGTTGCTGGATCTATAGTTTTGGAATTGACAGGCAAGGGGTGGCCCAAGAAATGAATCATACCTTAGATTCCAGTGCATAAACTGTGCACTTGACAGATATACTGCTAATGCTAGGAAAAGATGCTACAAGCTGTATAAAGTGGGGGAGGGGAGGGAAGAGAGAGCAAAGAGAGAACAAAAAATCATTACATGCTCGCACAAACTTACCTATAACACAAAGCTTCATGAACTTGGGCTTCACTTAGAAGCTGAATACCAACATGTATAAAACTTATTTTTCCATTAGTGACCTCTGGAACATCTCAGCACTAAGTGGTGCTGGTGTACAACAAAAGAGGCAGTCTTGTGTTTCTGTAAAATAAGAAGCAAGGCCATGTTCCTTCTTCATATATCATCAGGCAGTACCAGCATAGAGAGATTACGATGTATGAGACCCAGGTATCTGTGAAGGTCTCATTGTTCCTATCAGAGCTCACTTAAGGCAAACTTTTCAACCAGAAAGATTAAGGAAGCTTCTGACATCTTTAAATAGGAACTTTTTTTAGATCAAGGGTGATGTACTTGCCCTCCTCCCCAGAAAAGAGTACTCAGGTAAGTGCTTTAAATTCAGCAATTAGGGATTCTGAATGATTCAACTTCATGCCCATTCTGGCACTGAACAAGAGGCCCTGATAATGTAGAACCACTTAGCGATGAGGACACAAGATTGAAAATACAGATACTCCTCCATAGCAGAGGGGGACAGGTCAGGCTGACCAAGATCCAGAAAGGTAATGGGTACTCTAGAAACACTTTCCTCATTTTAAGATGATGCCAAATTTCTAAGGTGAATACAGCACGGTCTGCCTAGGAGCTGATAGCAAGAGGACCCTCATGGCCCACTCCCCCACACAAAAAACCTATGTCAGTATGAAGTCCCTGAAGTTTGTGGAGTGTTTCCAGCACGGAGCACATAAAGGTCTCGGGTGAGGTTGTCACAAATCACTCAGCTTTCAGCCAGGAGGCTGAGGGGAGCTGGCACTGGAAAGAGACCATGACAGTCTGTGGAAGCTCGACATGCTTTTCTAAGCTGATACTGAAAGAAACTGCCGTGATAATAAGGATTAGGCAGGCAGCTGATATATTCAACAGACATATCTATGCATAGTGAGGGTGCTAACTAGGCCCCTTCTTTGCTGGGATTGCTGAGGGAGAGAACAGACCATGTATGGATAAAACACACCATCGTCTCTATCAGCACCATTAGCAAGGGCAGTGAATAGTTAAAATATCTTGCTACTGACAACCAAAATCCAAATGAAAGCCTGCATTCAGAAAGCCACCACATCTTGACTAAGGAGAACAAAAAGAAAAAAAAGGCTTTGTATACAAATGGTTCATTTCCTTCTGCATCAGTAGGTGGTGCTCTTTATATTCTGTCGCAGGTTACTTCTGAGAAATAGCAGTTGCATGCCCAGGGGTGAAATCTTTTTCCACAGGCCCCTCTTCATCTCCCTAAATTACCAGACCTTCTTCCCTCTGAAGTGGCTGGACAATAATCATATTAGCGCTCAATGGGTTCAACCAGGAACTTTAGATTAATCTGTCATGGTAAATAACTAAAAGAGTCAGAAAACATGTAGGATTTCTATGCCTCTCCAGAAGGCTACCACTCAGTAAATACTAATGTGATCCTTCCTTTGTAAGTGCTGCTGAAGGCATCTCTCCATGCTTTTGTCCATGGTCATCCTGGCAGGACCGTGCTGAGTGGCAGAGTGACACCACATCTGACAAAGCCCAAACACAGTGCTTGTGGGTGCACAATGTTTAGAGCCAGCATATAAATTTGGCACATTGGAGACATATCAAAAGCATCCTGCACACTTCTGTAACATCACTTACTGCTATTAGGCTACCAGAAGCCCAAATACCCCAAACTGTCACATTCAGATAAAATTTCCAAGTGCAGAATAAGGGAGGACACATCCTGGGAAACCCACAGGAATACCAGCCCCTTTTCTGATCCCTGGAATGGAGGCATCCATGGTCCAGCCAGTGGCAGAACCTGCTGTCCTCATCTCTGCAGGCAGGCACAGATGCCCTTGTCCTCTGGAAATGGAGCATCTGGGCATTTGTTCCAGTGTACTCACTGTAACTCAGGCAGGTGATGGAATATCACACAGTCTTTAAATAGCCTCAGAGGCATGACGAAACAGAATCAATTTCTCGGATAACAGGAGGAAAATAAGTCCAAATATACACACACATAAATCAAGCAAGTTGGCACACTTACATAAAAGCGCTATAAATGATGCGGTACTGTGTAGGACTCTTTGTCCTTTCCTAGTCACCTTTTAAGTCTATAGCCTTCCACAACTGGCATTCATTTTTTCATGGTTTCCTACTGAGTCTGGTGCTAGAAGTTACTCTAAAGATAATGTGTTGTATGAAGTGATCTGGATTTATTAAAAATTAACCTATACCACAAAATGCATCCAGCCCATAACAATAACAGTAAGACCACAAACCACAAACAGTGGCACTTACACCACTGAGGTAGCAATACACTGCAGAGCTTGTCAATCAGATTTCCTACCAGAGAAAAAAACCCAACCAAACCTCAAAATTGCCCCAAAAGCCCAAGGAGGTATCTGTTACATTTACAACTGTCTTAATTCCATAGCAAACCTGGTCGGGGTGTTGTTCTTCAGAGGCCTGAGAATGAGTCTTTTCATCTCTGGCAGTGAAGGTAACCCACAACGAACCATGTGGAGAGAACTAAGACTTCCTCAAGAATTAGCTCCTCCACACTGCTTTCTTTTTAAATCTAGAAAAGTTGCTCTGGCGTTTTGCTGGTTGTTAGTCTTTTGCCCTTATGTACAGAGCCTGCTCTGTGCCCTGGGCAGGAGGTGGAGTATTTCCCCAGGGCAGGTGAGGGGGAGAAGCACGTAGCTGGAACATGAGTCTCTTTCTCAAGTGACAAGATTCAACACTTCCGCAGACTTTTCCACATAAATGGACATGGTTTATATGTCCATTACCTGCTTCCAACCTCCTGCCTCCCCACCCCCCAAACCCAGTCCTTATGTCAGGACTCAGTTTTGCTCTTTGCAGCAGGCCTCCCAGAGATTTCAAGGACATGTCAGCAGCACCGTCCAAGGCTCAATGCCTCTGGCTACTTTAAAAAAGCATGGCCCACATCATGGGAACCTTTGTTATCTGTCCCTTACTGAAACGATTCGAGTTTTGCTCTGTTACTCCCACATCTCTTTCTTTATTCCTTACCTCTTCCTCATCTTAAATCTTGCCTCTCTTTTCCTTGCAGTATTACCTGGTTGCCCTTTCCAGCAAGACCCACTCTCCCATTCAATCTTTGATGTAACAGGTTCATCATTAAACTCAGGCATCCATAACCTGAGGAATTTCCTGAGAGCAAAGGCATTCAACTTCAAAATGTGCTGCTGAAAAGCATCACAGAGCCTTAGGAACTTGCTGCCTCAGTTTGCATTTTCACAATTTCTTTCTGAGCTAGAATATTCACCTTGAGAAAGCGCTAAACATTGCATGAAGATAAATAGGGCTTTGGCACTCAATGAACTCTGCTTTTTTGTTTGTCATTCTAACGAAGCAAGACAAACACCAGTACTTTTCTCCCAACAGAAGCCATGTACCTGATAGCCCAGAAAATCCCTTTTTGTACCTTAAACACCTGTCTGTGTAAACTGAATTATGTATCTTGACCTGATGTTTACTGTACCTATATATTGGTCTGTTTTCACTCCATGCTCTGCTCTCTGAAGATAAGCCACCCTTTGAACAGAGGTAGGACAAGGAAATAGAAACAAATGAGGATGACACAATTCACTGGCACTGGGAAAAGACTCAAGCTCCTGCTGAGGGTACGGGACTGGTTCTGTGATTAAAAGCAGAAAGATGAGGACAGAACACAACAGAGCTAGCCTGAAAGGAAAGAGCTTGAAAAGCTCTCCAAATTAACACAGGTGTCTGCTGGAAGGATCTGAAGTTCTACCTGCTCAGCTTATCATCATAAGAAAGTCTTTGCACAGAACAGATGGCTGTATCGACCGTTTTAAAATCCTCTAATTAAGTCGTAGTTTGGGTTAAGATAGCAGAAAAGCCCTTATGCTTGCCAGAAATCACAGACATTGGAAGCAAAACAGCACAGTTATTGATCCCACTCCAGGATAACAAACATCTTCATCTCTGAGCTACAGCAAGGCAGCTGCCAATTAACTGGCAGCCCCAGCGTGCTGGTGAGGGGAGTGAGGGATATGGCTGCTCTGTACAAAATAACCCTGCTGTACAGTAATATAGAATCTCTCTGACCACTTAAGAAACTAGTTCACTCTAAGAAGTATTAATTGCATAGGTGACATGTTGCTACTTGGCCAGCATTTTCTAAGTTTTAAAGATTTGCATGCCTTCCTCTCCACCTCCTAAAGGAGACATCAGTGACACACTGCTAAAGGCTCATGCGTGCAGGCAAGCCTCTCTTCTTTCTCCTGTTGGTGCTGTCAAGTCTTTCATACGGGGTAAGACAACCTTAGCTAGCTGTCTTCCATCACATGCTTCACTGTCGTTAGAGCTTTACCTCCTGAATCAGTGCAGGAGAGACACTCCAGCCCTGCACTGCAGCTAGGGAGGCAGGTCATGTCAGTGGTCAAAATGTAGCCTGCCCATAGCAAACTACTAACTGTGCAGCCCAGGGCAGGGGTCCCTCACCCACTTCAGCACCAGGATGGTCAAAGCAGTGGGTGTCACACTGGGAAAGCAGAGACATACAAGGATGGTACTGTAAGTACTGCTTGCCACATATTAGTGAAATTCCTTATAATAGTGCTCTGCTCCCTTCCTTTGCTTCTCCAAACTTAAAATTTAACTGTCTTTAAAAATATAGGCATCAAAGCGAGAAGTACAGGTAGTATTTCACAGTGACATTGTGAGGCTCCCTACAACCACAGGGAAATATAAGTTAATTGATACTTAAGTCATGTTACAAAACACAAGCCAGCTATATAGGGTGAAAACTCCCTCTCTCCAGGAATTTTAGAAGTCCTAGTATAATGCCCTTCCTGAAAACCTGGACACATTTAGCTTTAAATGCATTAAATCTCCAGATTTCACCTGTGCTTAAATTAGATGTGAATTAGTGCTCTCAGTAAGTCATTGGAGGTCTGAACTTGCAAATATAGTAATGCTCAAGGGAAATTCAGAGAAATTCTGGATGTGTACCATAGATCTGTTTACACCAAGTTACTCCAGTCTGTGGAGGAAATTGTGTATTACTACCTCTACACAGGAAAAGCCAACCTGCATTGCTCACTTGATGGCATTGTTCCATCATGGTAAAGGTATTCTGTATCAGAACTAACTGCAACTCATGCTGTGTATGATGCACGGCATTTATTGATTTCACTTTATAAAGTGTTTTGATATGTTTCAAGGAGTCCTGGAAGTCCTGGAAGAAGACCTTTATATCAAGCCTTAAAAAGCACTTCAAGAGAGATTCATTTCTGTATAGCTTCTCTCTGGATTTCAGCATTGCCTAAGTTGAGTGGATGGGCACATTAACATACAGAATTCCATTATATGATAGCAGTGAAAAAAGTTAGCATCAAGTGGCAGCATTAGTGTATGAATCATACACAATTATACATGCTTAACTAGTGAAATAGAAACCTTTGTGAGCTATAAATGGTCTCAGTCAGAGGTCTTTTCTCTCAGCTTAAAAAAAAACCCCAAAACGGCTATCAACAGTTTCTTTAAAAGAACCTCCTTAGACTTTAGCTGTGCAGAAAGAAACTCTGGGTTTTGCCTGTCAGTCAGATGGTGCACGTTTGTTCAACAGTGTTATCAGCGCAAATTTTTGATGTATACTGGACATTAATAATGTTTAAAAGAAAAGCAGTCTTATATATAGGGAGAATATTCCAGTTTTTCTGGAACTCTGCAGTTTTGTTACTGCTACTGAGTTGTAGCACAACTCCAGGAAAACTGGTGCCAGGCAAGTCAGAACCTGCCATCTCTGTGGGATTAATGACCCTCTGTGAACTGTCCCACAATGTAAAGTCATGACGTGTATGTTTCAAACACAGAATAAAAGCATTCAGTAGCAGAAAGCTGCAAACCAGAATGGTCAGCCTTTACTACAATTTTTTTCTCCCCAAGTGGCTGCAATATCCACATTGTCACTGCTCAGCTAAAATAGAGAATTGTTTCCAAGAACGACAGAAAATAATTTATACTCTTCTCTCCATTTTATCATGGTGCTATAACTCCTAAAATAATGTTTCACTTCAAGTAAAGGGTAAAGTGAGGTATAAAACCGATTCTTCATCCAGGATGCCTGGCTTACAGCAAAGATAAAAAGTTTTAAGCATGCACTTAGTCATGGACTGAGAAGACAGGCGTACTCTTCGCTGGATTAAAAACTGGCTGGACGGCCGAGCCCAGAGAATTGTGGTGAATGGCGTTAAATCCAGCTGGCGACAGGTCTCAAGCGGTGTTCCTCAGGGCTCAGTTTTGGGGCCAGCCTTGTTTAATATCTTTATTGATCATCTGGACGAGGGGATTGAGTGCACCCTCAGTAAGTTTGCAGATGACACCAAATTAAGTGGCAGTGTTGATCTGCTTGAGGGTAGGAAGGCTCTGCAGAGGGATCTGGACAGACTGGATCGATGGGCTGAAGCCAACTGCAGGAGGTTTAACAAGGCCAAGTGCCGGGTCCTGCACTTGGGTCACAACAACCCCAGGCAATGCTACAGGCTTGGGGAGGAGTGGCTGGAAAGCTGCCTGGCAGAAAAGGATTTGGGGG
>VYXH01006275.1:140560-164125 GCA_013397275.1 Burhinus bistriatus | reverse complement strand
TGTAGATGTGGTGCTTGGAGACATGGTTTAGTGGCAGACCTGGTAGAGTAGGGTCAATGGTTGGACTAGATGATCTTAAAGGTCTTTTCCAACCTGAATGATTCTATCATTCTATGAAAGTAAGGTTCAGTGGACAAAGATCAAATAGTAACACTAACACCTTTCCCTTGCTTGCCTCATTTCATTTTTAAGCCTCAGGGGTGCTGGTACTTCTCCCGCCACCCTGAGGAGTGGCTACAGCATACAATCAACCTCCCTATAACCCTTTACCCCCCTATATTACTTACTATCATATGCCACCTCTCTGTTATGGAGGGGGAGGTAAGGTTGGAAAATGCCTTGCTCTACCTGCCTCCTCTCTCTGTTGGGAATACTCTCGAGTTTCTGAACTCCATTTAGAAGAGCCTTTCTTTTCAGTAGCTGCAGAGCATGGCCTAAAGAGTATTCTATGAGCTAAGTAGTTTTAGCACAATTTCTACTAAACCGACAACTAGTTTTAAAGACAGAAATGCCATCTATTTCTGCAGTGCTCACACAGAGGGATAGCACTGCTAGCTGCTTTGGTGTAATTTGCTCCCATTCCAGTCACAATGTCTTTGCTCCACCTGGTCATACCTGACATAGATTGCTGAACCTACACATACGTGTACATCAGTGGTGATGTAGAAGGATGTGCGTTTTTTATTCTTCAGTTAAACCAGTATCTGAACAGAAATCTCTAAATAGCAATCAAATCACACAATTGCCTATCATCACCTTTAAACACTATGTAATCTTGTTCTTTAGATTATGAAAGGAGAGAAGCCACTCATGCAAATATTTCTGCATCCCTGGACAGTGCTACAAATAAAGTACTGACTAAGCAGCATAGCAAGAATTTAGATGTGCCAATAATAGCATATAGAGTAACTCTTTCCTAAGCATCAACTATGGAAGTGGGAGCTGCGTGCACACAAAAAAGATGACAAAAAATGTTCCTAAGTAGCATATTTTCATGCAAGAGAAAAGCACCTTTCTTAAGTAGTCAAACAGACTCAAAATAAGAGTTCTTATGCACGGGACATGAATAGAAAGACCATAGTACCCTAGATTAGAAACAAAGCAAGAATCAAAATAATGGGACTACTCTGCTAGTTTATAAATCTGAAGTAGCAGCAACAGAGCTTGCTTAGATCAGTTTTTCAGCAATGACATACTTCTGAGAGAGCATGAGTTTGTTAGCCAGGAAGCTTAGTGAAATGTGCCATGACACTTCTGTTGGGAAAACTTCCTCCTGCTGAGGATGCAGCATTTGTGTGACAGAGCAAGGCTGTCCACGACACCTAACGGGGTCCATGACTGCATTTTTCAGCTAAGACATGGAGACAGAAGTTCGGTCGATGTCCTGCCTTCTCCACACAGAAACTTTAACCCGAGACTGCCATGTCCAAAGAAAACACCTTTAACATACATAATATTTATTTTGGCCTCTGAGAAATGCCAAAATATGCATATCAATGTAGAAAAATGTCTTTATTGCCTTACATTTTGTGGGACAAGACAGCCATTTTCCATGCACCTGTGCTCTTACTTTCTGCAAATGCTAACAAGTCACTGACAGTTTATACGACAAGGAAACCAGCACACACTTTGCTGTGCCCAAATGTGCTGCTGAACAGGAAGTAGTAAGAAAACAATGTTCTAACAGCCGTAAGTGTGGCGAGACGAGCACTTTTATCTGCTCACCAGGTATTTCTTTAAATAGAGATGCAACCACAACACTGTTAAGCTGAAAGGTTTGGTAGTTGAGTGACTCAGTTCTAATTCACTACTCCAATGCATCACTGACCACTCCTCAGGAGTTAGCTTCACAGTCATTATTTCAAATCTTCCTCTTAACCTACATGCTCACTAATTAGATCTAAGCAGTCATTCAGCTGCACTGCAGAGATACCTTAGTTTATTGGTAAATATATGCAATCAAGTAAGTTAAGGCAGGCTCATGCATTTTTTAATTTCCTCATCAGTATTTGTGCTTTTGCAGACGTGTGCATGAACACATCCCTTGACTCCCAGTGCCGTGGTTCTCCTGCTGCCCTCCGGTAACACTGTCATGTTAGGGGAACAGTGTCCTTCAGGGATAAAATGTAGGAAGGATGTTAGAGGAGAAACCAAAGTAGTTCAAATGCTTTTTACCTGCATTGTTGCGACAAAAGGAGGTGGGAGCAGACACATACGCCACAGATTCTGACTTCTAAAAAGAACCCCTAACAAGACAGCCTAACTTAGGTCTCCAGCAGCTTTAAACAGCTCAGAACTTCTGTTGTGTCCAGAAGAGGGATAGGCCAAAGTCCAATTAAGACCCAACATGAACCATGCTGTGATAACACAGGCTTGGAGGAGTGGTGGAAGAGGCTTAGAGTTCAAATGCAGAAACAGCAGCCTGAGTTACAATTCATTAGCTGAGATGCCAGTCATTCACTAGAGTGCAGGTGTTGTTTTGCTCAAAGCAAGGGTTATTTTCATTCAAAATTGTATTTGAGAGTACTTTAGTCAAAGCAGAGCAAGTTTAACTCATTGCAACAGAGAGGACAAGCTTCTAATGTTCTCCTAGCCAAACACTTAAGCTAGAAGCAGCAGATGAGAAAGCCCACTATGAAGGCTAAGCCGGTCAAAGGATGCACCGCAGAACTGGAACTGGTTTAATCACTTTAGCAATGAGCACAGCTGAGGAGTCAGGTTTATTAGCTTAGCCTTAGCATTGTAGGAAGGGACTTAGACTATTTGGGGAGATTCTCCACAAGGCTCCAGGCCACATACACGAGTCTGGGTTTTCTACACTAGCTTTAACTGAGCCCCATGGACATGCTTGTGGTAGTCTCAAGCAACTTTTAAAAGCACAAGCTCAGTATTTTAAGGGACACTATTTTGCTCACAAATTCTTCTTGCACTTTGTTCAAACAAAGTTGATAGAGTTGCAAGCTTGCTACCAAGCATGGAGTGGGGCCCGCTGGCTTCACTAGGGTGTCTCACATGAGGAATAGTTGCAAGATCAGGTCTTTGGCCACTCAGAGGAAAATATTTGCCCACGCTTTTTGTATAAGTGTGTCAAGGGGGAATTACAAAAATCCTAAAGCCAGGTATGTGGATTATAGCAACTTCAATAGGAAATTCAATCTTCTTGTGGCTATTGAAACAAATACCACTAGAGATTACATCTCTCTCAGGATACAGCACCTGTCTGAACAGAAAATAAAATCCACTGAAGTCAATGGAAAGGCCACACTTTACTTCTGCAGGTTTTGGGTGAAATGGCATCTGTTCTGTTTTCTCTTTGCTAGCTGTGCAAAGACTGCTCAGCTATCTCACGGCATGCAACACAAAAAACCCCACCCAAAGCTGCACAAGGGTGCAGTGTTAGCTTTCAATGGAAATTTTGACAGTGCAGAATTACCAAGATAAGAAGTTTTCTCTTTACAGTCCTTGATAATAAGGTTTTGTAGCATTCGGAAAAAAACCCTGTGGTTTCCCCACAGGAAGCCCATGATAATGCTTGTAATAGCAGCCATAATTTCAGGGGCAGTTAATGAGATAGCATTGTGCTTAACAGTGGTTTAAGTAAAACTGAAATTCAGGACTTTGTCTACAATGCACAAATGACACTGATTGGATTTTTAATTTTATCATCAACTATAAAATTCACTATAGGAGTCAGAAGAGCATTTGAGGCTGGCTTGAAAGGCCTCACTCTTTCTGACAGCTATTTTATGCCAACCTCTCTTCTGTAGCATTGTTGCTTATTTATGTGCACTACACAAAGAGCGCTAGGTCTGCACCTGCAATCTAAGCAAAGAGCCACGTGCTAAGCCTAAAAGAACAGTTGTTCTACTTCTCTGATATGTTTGTGAGGTTAGAACCAGAGCAGACTCCACTTCAGTGTAAGCTCCCCTCAAAGCATTTCTGCTGTAGTTACTTTCCCCAGCAAATCCTAGAAGATTCACGATTAAAAATATATTCCCACTTCAAACAGAAATGTCGTTTACATCTTGCAGGAATACCTATACTTTTCAAGACTTTTACTACAAACAGTCTCTCTTTCATTCTTTGCAAGGGGGTTTCCACTACACCACGTAGAAAATGACATCATTTTTCAAAGAAAGGTTGTAATTTGACTAGTGATAGAGAAAGTAGGCATTTGAGGTCTGATTCTGTTGTCAGCTGAGCAATTTATTTCCCCTTCAGGAAGCTAGAATAAACACGCATTCTGCAGTCTTAGAAAAGTCCAGCTTGCTGGCAATGTGCATGTATTACAAAAATGTACTGAACTAATTGACTTCTTAAGTAAATAAGAGATGCAGGTTTATGAAGTGAAATGCATTGGAGCCTTGTGCCAACTGCCTGTTAAATTTGCATTTTCACCAACTACACTTGAAAAATGTAATGTTTAGTTTTAATACCCATTTTCTAAGTAACAGTTAAGGCAGTTCCCAGAAGTCTTCTTTCAGTGGCATCGCAAAGACTTTCTTCTTTGAAAACAAAGAGGAAGGATTCAAGAGGGCTTTTTGATTTCTTGGGGTGGAGGAAAGGGAACGTACAAACTCTGAAGTGACTTTCAGGTCAATAAGGCTGAATTAATTTTTTTTCCCCTTGAGGTTTCCAGTCATGTACAGCAAATTCCAGGCTTGGAAGAGACTGCTGGGAACTGCTAAGGATTGTTACCTTTTTAAGCAACCACAGTAAAACATTCCATCCTGTCAAGGTTCATCTAGAACCAGAAAAGCACTTTAAATATAAAAATTCTAGTAATGGTCTTGCTTCTGGAAACTTGCTGACTTCCTCTGTTGGGGGAACTGCCTTAGCTTCATGCTCTGTGGCAACAGTCTGCTATCTCATCACAGAAATTTGATATAGATATCTAACATGTTTAGCTGCTGCCACATATCTCCCTCCTCAAAATGGAGTGTAAACCTTCCAATTCCATATATACCATAGATGCATAAACATAGAAGTTTAAGGAACTTCATGGTAACTGTAAGTTACCATTTCCTAGATCATGAGTACTTAACACAGGAACTTCTAGGATTTCTAATTATTCCATTCTGTAGATAGCACCATGCATTTTTAAGACAAAAAAACCCCTAACATCCATAATGGACTGCTTGTTCTTTTTTTTTTTCTCTCTCTCTACACTAATATCAAGCTTAGCAAGACTCAGCTAAGCTCAAAGAAAGAAATTCAATACCCACCCTCTCCCTTCCTAAGTATGGCTTCCCTTCCAAACGTAAAATTGTCTTTCATATCTACTGTAGGATTCTTCTGCTTGTCTTTCCCTAAAACAACAAACGAAATGCTACTTTATAAATTCTTTTTTTTCCACTTCAAGTGGTCTCTGTCAGCTTCACTTGATCATCCAAGTCTTCTGCCAAACAGTACTCTTTGTTTGACTCCTTTTGAGCAGACTTACTTCTTCATATTCATCCGTTCACATCAATATTTAATAGTACTCCATTTACCGTCTCCAAGAATTCAAACAGCAAGAGCTATTCCCAGCCAAGTCAGATGTCCATTTGACATAGATTTTTATCTTGGAGACACCAGTAGCATGTGTTTAGCAAAGATCACATAAGTAGCTAAGCAGTCAGAGATACTTCCTCAGAATATGCACCCAGCAGTTTGTAGCTCGAGGACTTTCAAAAGAGGAGGAAACGCCTTTGTACACAATAGATGTGGATGGAGTAGCATTACCTTATGTCCTGTCTTTCTAAAATTAGGCACGATTTGTCCTTGTCTTTATTATCTCGAATAACAGCACTTTAAGCAGACTACTCGCTCACTAAGTTTTTCAATGTAGCACTGATATAAAGGACAAGAAAGCAAAGTAAGAAGTCTTTTATATTCATGATGGATTTTACAGTCCTCAGTGAATAATTTCTTGCTATCTAACACAGCTTTCAGTCTGTTGCAGGCTGCCCAAAATAGCATACCAAGCTCATGTCCAATCCAATAGACTTCGCTTCTGCAGCTAGTCAAAGCTGATCCTGTACAACAATGATTTGCTCTTGGAGAGCAGATTTATTAACACACCACCAGGTCTACAAACTCAGAAATCCCCTGCTGCACTCTCAATGTTCACCTTTCCATTATGCCCCTAATTATCTCCAAAGGAGTTTATTCCTTGTAAGCTTCTTGTTCAGGCTGATAAAGCATTGCATTCTGAATCCTCCGCAGATCTCAGATTTACTCCTCATGCTCTTAGCTGAGAAACTAAGCAACCATCTCCGTTTTTATACTACCTATCTCCCACACTCTCAAGCTTCTCTTTCAGTTCAGGATCCTTTTTTTTCTTAACAAAAGGCCTCCTCTTGAGATGCACACTCTCATCAGATGGCCCCAGGACTCCTGTTCGCTTGATCCTACAACATGGAACTGCTAAATCTGCTAAGCCAGTTATAACTGGTCAAGTCCTTCTCCTTCCCTAGGCTTGTGACAACCCCTTTACTTTCAAACGTATGAATTGCAGTCTCCACAGAACTGGAACTCTTCCCTGCTTAAGGACACAGTTTAGCCTACAGATCGTAGAATGCATCACTTACTGAAAGGAGCTCTATTTCTGTATCTTGGATTTCAGTGAAATGCAATGGACCCATGCTTTTTGGTCTTGACGTCCTTGGCCAGATTTAACTCAATCTGGGCTTTAGCTTCCCTAACCTGATCCCTGGCTGCTTGGACAATTTTTCTCTATTCCTCCCAGTCTACCACCCTCTGTAGGCTTTCTTTTTCTGTTTGAGATTGTCCAGGAGTTCCTTGTTCATCCATGCAGGCCTCCTGTCTTTGGGGAGGCCTTATAGCGGCCTTCCAGTACCTAAAGGGGGCCTACAGGAAAGATGGGGAGGGACTCTTTATCAGGGAGTGTAGTGATAGGATGAGGGGTAACGGTTTTAAACTGAAAGAGGGTAGATTTAGATTAGATATTAGGAAGAAATTCTTTACTCTGGGGGGGATGACACACTGGAACAGGTTGCCCAGGGAAGCTGTGGATGCCCCATCCCTGGAAGTGTTCAAGGCCAGGTTGGATGGGGCCTGGAGCAATCCGGTGTAGTGGAAGGTGTCCCTGCCGTGGCAGGAGGGTTGGAACTAGATGATCCTTAAGGTCCCTTCCAACCTAAACCATTCTATGATTCTATGATTTTTGGTTTAACACGGAGAAATTATGATTCTACCCATATATATAGGTGGGGTGTCTAAATTCAGTTGCTGACAAATGCCAAAGATATGTCCACTTTAAAATAGTGTTGTTTTTCATGCAATTTTTCATCATGATAATTAAAACCTCAAAAACTGTATAAAGTGTAAGAATTCCCACCATTTTCAGTATTTTAATATTAATTTCTCCTCATCAACTCACTTCATTATGATAAGTAGTTAAGAGTCTACATCACTCTTGGACACAAATAGAAGGATATTTTTATTAATCAAGATTAACCTGCTGCTTCATGTTCGGATAAGATGCTAATCAAGCATTGATCTAAAGCAGTTAATGTAAAAATAATATTCCAAATTAGTTACATGTCAAATAAACATATACTGCAAAGGACATTTTCTCACATAAGAGCCTTTCTCGAAGAGCAATATTTTACATTGCTCCTTAGACTACACTGAGGGCTATTTCAATGTACATGCTCCAAAAAGAAAAACATAGTCATGTGATTCACTTTTTCTCTTAAAAAACTCTTCATGCTTCTATATTATACATAATTGGAAATAAAACTGTTTGCTCTGCAAAAAAAAAAACAACGCAAAACCTCAGTATTTAACAGAAAGCTTCTTTGACAGTCCTCAGAGTGCAAGCTTCCTCTAGAAGAAGCTACTCCAATTCTGAGAATAAAATAGTTTCTCTACCCAAACACCAGCATGTTTCATTAAATTTTAAAGATAAATACACACAGTAAGCCATCTGCTGATTTACCGTCTCTTTCCACAGCTGTTCTGGATTGTGGACCCAGATTCATAGACTTTAAAAGAATGGAGGAAGCATATTATGATATCCTAACCTGACCTTCCAGAGCTGGCAATGTATAATTTCTGTATCATGCCTCTGAATCCTGTTTCAGCTAAGCTGTACTCAGTGATGGACTTTCAGGCTCAGTTTAGAAACCTCAAGAGATAAAGAGTCAAATAGCACTCCTAGGTAAAATAGTTCTGTAATTCAGTTTGAGGGGTATCTAAATACTTTTCTTGAATTCAACATAACGTCACAAACAGGAAGACTTAGAGTATGGGTCTTATATGAATACTACAAAAGTAGGTTTGTATCACATAAAATGGAATTAATAGTCCTGTACATGCTCTTCTGTAGCAAGACAGGTGGATAATAAATGCATGTGCACACGTAAATATTTTATTCCTCTCTTGAAGGCAAATATTGAAGGAGCTCATCAGTTTGCTAGTGAGGTTGTAAAAGCCTGAACCACATTTCCTGTTTGTAAGAAAGCTGGTGAAAAAAAAGACTGGAGACCTTTAAGACTGACGGCAACTCTAGAGATAGATTCATGCTGCCAGGTCCAAAACAAACGAGCATCCAAGGTCTGCCAACATAACTTGATTTCCTGTTGGATAAAGGGGTGGGGAGTATTCCTGGAAACAACAAAAACAGGTAAGCCTTACCTTTTCAGTATTATAATACTTGTAAACATATAAAACTTGTAAACAAAGGAGCAGTAAAAACACACTATGGTAGATTACTAGTCTTCCAAGAAAGTTGCTTGGGGTTCTGAAGTCAAATTATTAATAATAATCACAATGATGCTGAGTCATCATCAACAGCTTAAACTGTCATTAATTAAGGTTTGTTAATGAAGACTAAGCATTGGCATTAGTTTTATGCTTAAAATATTTACTGTGCTGAGGGCTTCTTATTTTACAATGTGCTGCTTCCCTTCTGAAGTATGAAGTTTATAACTTATAAAACAATTAGTTATGCACTAATTAATTGCAGTTTAAGGAATCCTTTCCGGAAAATTAACCCTGTCTTAAAAACTCACACAGGTGGAAATATATTTAATGTTTCTTTAACATTCATCAGTCTCTTAATGGGTTTCTTTTTCTAACAGTCATTAGTACAGAACATTATTTATCTCACCATTTAATTGGAGAGGGGGAAAAAATGCAATTTTGTCTTATCTTTGACAAATTTGCAGACAGAAACAACAGGAAACAAACCATTTTGTGCTCCAGATCATCATCTTAAATCTGGTAGTGAGCAAAGTACTTAATCTGCTTCTATGAATGATGAGTTGATACCATAGATAGCATCTCCAGTTCTTCCCCACCTTGTTTTCCTTTTCAGTAGGAAAAACTGGTAGAAGTATGATATCTTCCTGTTATCCTTTGTGATGGATTCTCTAAACAAAATACATTAGAACAAGAAGGAACAAAACTTAGTACTTCTGCTACCTATTCGTATGTTAGGAGGATAAACACCTATTTCTAGCCCTGAATTGTTAAATCTGGAGCCTTTCCCCAAAGGTAAGTGCATGATTATGTTCACTCCTCTGAGTTGCAGTAACGTTCAATTGCAGAAATTCATCCAGGAAAGATTAGAATGTTTTGGGGAATTTTGTTTGGTTGGTTATTTTTTGTTTGCTCCCCCCTGCCCCCCACCAATAACAGCATAATGAACCCTGCAAAGAGAAAACCTAAGAACAAGTGACCAAAAGTGTATTTATTCCCATATCTTGTCTCTGTTGGTAGAGAAAGTTGTCAGTAGATTTAAAAAGGAGATAAAGCACAACTAACTATATCTTTAGAAAGTCTTTTGTTTGCGTGTATTTTGTTGTGTGAATGTAGTACCTTTAGTTTATAGTAGTGTAAAATATACTGAGAGGAGGTGATTAACCCCATCTCTAAAGTCAGAAAAATAAAAACATCATCCAGATGGAGTAAATTACTTAAGGTAGATGTTCTACTTGGATGCAACTCCAAGTTTGACACTGTTTCCAAATAGAAATGAAAGAACAGCAGAATAGAAATGTATCATTAATACTAGAGAGATTCTAGTACTAGGTATTCAAAATACTGTCATTTTTATAATGATTAAATATAGTACTTCTCCCACTCACACATCCCAACTTCTTCTAAAAATAAAACAAGAATTGTTGTTCTTCCCATGAAACCTTTGGCTATATGATGAACTCTTTTCTTTCACAAAGGAGCACATTACTTTAAGAACAGCTTCAATATGACTTCTTATGAACTAAGTACTATCTCTCTGAGGTTTTTCCCATCACAGGTAGACTATCACAGAAAGCCCTGATGGAATTTGAGCTTATCTTATTAGAATCATAGTGTACTATTTCCAGGGCCTAATTTTTCATTAGGACTTTTTTTTTCCGAAGATGTAACAAAAGTTTTAAAAATACTCAGTTTTCCGGCAATCGAGTGCAAAGGCCCCTGAACACAGTGCTATGAATTCTTTGGAATAAGTATGTGGTAAGTTAAAACAAAAATAATATCTGGTTTTGCAATATTTGACAGTAGATGACTTGAATGAGAATTAAAATTAAAGAACAAAATAAAAAACACTATTTCAGAACAGACTATAATTAGTCTAATAGACTTCTCTTTCTGTTTATTTCTCGCTCTCCATCCAGTCGCCTTATTGTTTTTTTGTGTTTAGCACGAGGTAGCTCTCACAGTTGCATCTGCTATTATACATGTAGGGACAGATTGTTCTTCACACAGGTATTGAGCTTGTTTTCTGATGCTGCTGTTGTCAAAGTAGTAAATATTTAAATAATGCAGTTACAAATGTAGATAGCTAGCATATTGGCAAAAACTGTAAGTGTAGTACAAGAACATCTGGGAAAGAGCTGGGAGTTGTGTATCTATAAAGCTAAGACAGAAAATCACAATCTTTCATTTTTTTGTACTTAGTAAGATTAATTTGAAACTGACATTAGAAAATCATAGAGCACTCAAAATGGCACTCATGTCTCTGATCAATGACTTCTCTATGGTTTTATAAGGCAAATGAAAACTGCTGTTGTTTCTGAAATATAAGTAGTGTTGTCTGAGAAACAAAGATACTGAAGTCACAGGCATGTTTGTATACATTCTACTGAAATACAAGCAGACATTTAAGTTAGAATTGTGGAAAATAAATTTAAAAATAAGCTAAGTAGTGCTCAGCAAGGAAAAAATTTAAATTTTTTTTTAATCTTCTCACACCCATGCAGTTTTTTAAAACACAATTAAGAAAGAGGTATAGATTGTGAAGTTTAAAACATTGGTATGTTTTATTAGAAATCCAAGTTTTATGCCTTTTGTTTTGCTAGAATATTTTTAAAGTCCTAGAGAAATGGGATTGCTTACATATTGTAAAAGTTAAACTTGAAACTGAAAAGGGAAACAACTTTTCTGCAGATAATAATTCCAATTTAAATCAGAAGCTGAAACATGAAAAAAATAATTGTCATCAAAACGTGGTCACTTCTTCCACTTCACTTAAGGGCTGAAAATACTCAGTTTGAAACTAAGAGTTCTCCTGCTGCTCTGGAAAGACCAGGGAAAAATAGGATTCCTGCATTGGAAAGATAAATGACAGCAGTCAGTATCAAGAAATAGGTACAAACTTAGGTTCCAGCTGTACTTGAGGTATCTACTCACTCTTTTTATTCTAACGAATCGTAGGGCTATAGTTTCTATCACACTTTTAGGCCACAATACTGCTTTTGCTCCCTGAAAAAAAATGTAGTAAAACAAATATGAAATGTATATAAGAAAAATGGGAAGGAATCACTACGGAAAAGATAAAAGAACAGGAGAAGAAGGAAGAATGACTCTTATTATTCAGGCAATACATTGAGACTTAGAAGTTCTTGACTTTGACATAGACTTCTTGTATTGGACAGGTTGCGTAGGATGCAAATGTTGTTGAGTCACTAATTGTAGAGTAACTAGGTTTCAAACACCGGTGGTTCTTGATGTGGCCCAGTAACCTCTTCTCAAGGTGAGATCGCCCTTTCTTTTAATTCCTACTCTGAAAAATTGGAATAATATATAGCTGCTTCATGAGGGTGTTGTCTCTCCTCACGAATGTCTATATCGAAAAGTAGTCTTGCAGTGATGGAGAACCCTCAAATACCTTTGGGAGAACTCAAGTAGGAGAAAAGAAAGGAATGGAAATTGGATGTTTAGTTTAAAAGGAAGGATAAAGGGCCACTGGAAGTACTATGTGCAAAAACCAGTTACAAGTCTGTCAGAAAGTTACAGCTTATTTGCTCTGTTTTGTTCCTTTTAAAAGGGAATTCTGATCAGGAAGGAAACCTGCATCATAGAAGCCCATGTGATTTGTGATTTTTTACTACCAAGGATTATCTTATCGTTTCATCATCATAAAAACATCTGTGGCTTGGAATAAAAAGAAACTAAAAGAGCTTTTGCAACACCAGCTTAATTAGGGAACAAAACCTGTAAGGGGCAGTTCCTAAGGTGAGCTGGAGCCAGTCAGCCAAGGAACAAAACTCTGTCTTCTCAGCAGGAGCAAATGTATTGCCCCCTACCAGCCCCAGCCAGCAACGTGGGAATGTGTATTCCTGTACTCCTTTACCTCATCTTTCCTTTAAGAAGCAAAAAAAGTGGCAGCCTCCTGAAGGAATCCAGCTACATCAAAACCAAACAAGAGCATTAGGGACCTGCTTGAATCTCACTCTCTCCACTTGACTGCTCTGCTCCGGCTAGACTTTTTTGTGCGGTATTAGTGGAGTTCATGAGTTTTTTGGATGAGGCTTTATTTCAAACACTCCAAATCTAGGAGAACATGAAACATGCCTCTGGGGAAAGTAAAAAATCTAGATTCAAGCTCCTTTCACTCATATATTTGGCTTAGCATTTCCTTCTGTCAAGAAAGGGTTTCACAGGCTATTTGCAGCAGCACTGATCATTTTGGTTATTAGGCTGTCACAGACTATTTTCTTCAGCATGGTTTGTGAAGGAAAATTCGTATCAACCAGGTAAATCGAAGGATTCATTAAATGACAAAATACATTTGGCATGCACGCGTTCCTTCCTGTGTTTCGGAGTCCAAGGAGAGGCAAGTTCAGTGCAAAGGGAGGCTTTGTTCAATTAAGTTGCCCACCTATTACCAAGTGATGCTTCAGGAGCTGTCTGTGTTTTCTCTGCAGTAGTTCTGGGGGGTTCACCAGTTCCCAGCTACTGCTCATCCTTTGCCACTACATCCTCTGCTTTCTCAGGAAGGAGAGTGAGGATATGAGTAAAGTAAGTAGTTTTAACAGGAGGTGCAAGAAAACACATAACCGACCTTTGAAATTTGTTGCAGGGATTGTTATAACCTCATGGGCGCTTCCAGTGAAGTCAGTTGTTTTGACTGAATTCATCTTCAGAACTACATTCATGAACTCTAGAATTTAGCCAAAAATTTACTGCAAATAGTAAGTTAAAGACAATTACAGAAATAATTTCAAAACTATACACTAAAATGACTTTTTTCTTTAGCGATGTCTGATTTTTACTGCATCTTACAGGTAAACCAATAGCCCAACCTTTGGCTGAATTCCTATGAAACAGTAGTTCTGCTAATAGTTTATTGATGTTACTTTCTTATTATTTAGCATCTAGTTTTGATATTAATGATTTAGCTTGTATAACAATGGCTGTCACAGAGTAAACAACAAAATAGTAGCTTGAATTGAAGAAAGCAAAAATCAAGCAACAACAAAAAATACAGTAAAACTCTTAAACAATACAAACTATAAAATTATTTTCTTTCAGTTACAGAAATGAACTGCCATTTTTCTGTCTGGGGAGTTTTGGCCTTTCTGAGTTTGGCTCTGGTTGTTTCATTGATACTGAATATTTCACACTGTCTGAAAAAGAAGCAAGGTAAGTAATCTTGTCTCTCTGTAACGAATGGAGTTTGGGTGTTTAAAGTGTCTGTAGAGCAAGCCATCACTGCCCGGAGATTTCAAGCCAACAAATTAATTCTTTTGAATCTTAAAGTTATGTTTTAGCAAGAATGATTCTAGTAAAGAGGATGTAACTTTCAAAAAATTTTAGAAGAGTCACGTATGATTACAGAATGATTGCTAGCTGCCCAATCTGCTGCTAAAAACAGCTACCCAAATCCATTCTCTGAAGACAAAACAACAGAACATGTACATGGTGAAGAGTGTAGTTCTGGCTAAATTTTTATTTTTAAAGTATATTTTTAACATCTGTAATTTCCCTTTTTTAAGTGTATTTTTCATGTACCTGGTTATTTGTATTTAATTTTAAAATTATTTTAAGTAGCTGCACTAATATAAAGTACATTTGAGAAAATGCTCTCCTCCCAAAATTCCTGAACGCTTATTTGAATTTCAGATTTCATACACATTTTATGCTTAATCAGTTTATTTTGAGAAAAAGTTCTAATTGCTTTTCATCATGGGACCCTAATGTAACTCTTAAACCAATGCATCACTCACAATAAGAAACTAATTTGTTTAATTTACATTAGAGGATGACTACAGTCATACTCTGGTTTTGGTTAAAATTAACTATGACTTTTTAAAAAGAATTGATTATGCCAGCGCAACCTCTCTATGCATACAATTCTATAGTTATTAAGATGTACAATCCTCACCACTCCCATTCAGCAAAAAACTGCCTTTTCACAGGGAAAACTGCACCTGTGCTATACGTGTATGGATGGGCAGGCAAACACTGGTGGATTCGACCACATTAAACACACACACGTACACAATCTACATTAACAGAAGGCCTATGCCTATAAACGGAACTCACCGAGTATAAGAAAATTAGTATGACTACAGGATATTAAAAGAGCTGCTGGAGTGTTGTGGGATGGGGGGGGTGTGTGTGTGTGTACCTTTTTGGATTATTTTGTCTTTTAGTGCTACTAGGCAGGTATTTCTATGATGAAAAATCAGAGTCATTTACAAAACTAACCTTGAGCAAGGTTTTGGTCAGACTGGCTGTTGCTGCATTGCTCATGGAATCAGAGCTTACCGTGGTAAATTCTGGAGTCCTGGAGCAGAGGATAGAAAGTCAGGCATTCCTGAGTTAATAATCAAGCTCCAGCAAGAAATCTCTTTGTAGCCACTGCCTCTCCGCTTCAGTTTCTTCACTTGTGTGGATCACAGGATATCTCTCCTTCAGAGATACAAGCAACAGAACTAGTAAAATAAATGAACCCTTCACCTTGAAATATAAACACATGATGCATCTCCCTAGGCAGAGAAAAAGATGAGGTAGAAGCAGAAGGAGGAGAAAACAAGCAATCACATGTGTTACAATACATTTTTGGGGTCTTGTAAACTAACATAGACTTTGCAGCCACAGCACAGAGTTATAACACAAACATTTCTTGTACTAGTCAAAAGTATTTGAGAAAAGCAGGAGGACAACTGAAGGTCCTGAGAGCTAAGAGCTTTCAATTTTACTTTCTACAGCAAAATCAAAAGCATGTCAGTTAAGACAATCATCTGAAGTGTTCTAAAGTAGCAGGTTTCATTTTCTTTTAACTTTATTTTTTAACCATTTTTCTAGCTAGAATTTATAGAGACTATGAAGACAACAGTCCAAGGTAAGTTGGATAAAAAAATGTCTTTCTGGCAAGGGTGAAATAAGCAATAAATAATGACAGATGGCTTTGGAGGGATGGCATAGAGGAAAATCTAATATCTCATGCAGCTTGCCCGGAAATGTCGGAGAGCAGGATGGCTGTGGAAAAAAAAGTTTTCCAAAGAAAACAGGAAAAAAGAATCATGTGGGAGAGACGTACTCCAGTCCTTTTATCAACAATGAAATAATTGCATGCTAATATGATAATTTTATATACTGAAAGAAGTGCAAGATATTGACCTAAAACACTATTTACTATCAAACTCAATAAATCTATAATAATGAAAAAAAATCTCAGAAAACAATGATAAATTATAATCCGATATTTAATATTCATGGAGCAATAATTTACATGTATTTACATTTCATAGACTTCTTTTACACATGATGTTCAAAAGCAATAGAACGAAGTTTGTTTACAGCTGCTGGATACCTCATGATCTGTTACAAGTCTGTTTCTCTTATGCCACATGAGAAAAACCCACCAAAACTTTCAAATACAGAGATGGAAAGAGTCTCATCTCAACCCAAATATAAAAGGCCGTTGAAACAAAAATATAAAAGCCTTCACCTGTTCCCCAAAACCAATCCTCAATTACAAATTTACTTGAAGCTTGGAAGTCTCTGTTTGTCTATTACTGCCTGTTCAGCTGAAAAATACCACTCTAAAAGTGGTGATAGATTGCATTAATTCATTCCCTTGACAAGGCACAGTATAGGGGTGCAACAGGAACAAGGCTATACAGTGTTTCCCAGTAATAATTCCCATTTTTACAAACATGCTTAAAAACATTTTCAAGCAACAGCAGGTAATGAAACACAGAATACCATTAAATATCCAAAGCTGAACTTTGCTTTGGTCTTCTCTAGTTATGTCAATAGAAGTATTTTAGTTGATTCATGAGTGGACTTTTTAAGAACGCCTCCCCAGAAGACCCATTTAGTGCTTTAGTTTGTATTGCAAAGTGGTCTCAGAGGACATGAACTGGGTTCCTTTCAGTGATCATTAATATTTCTAGAACTACATCAAATGGTAGCTTAGTAGTCTTGAGATTAGCTTTGTACTTAACTGAGTTACAGGAAAAAAAAAAAGAGTTTAGTTCTTGGCTAGATAACAAATCCCTCTCCAGAACACAGACACGGCCATTTCTTCCCCTTCTGCAAAACTGGTATTGCCGCTCCCCCCCTCCTCCCCAATATAGTGGGGTCCTAAATAAAGCGTATTCTATGAATTAAAGGTATATTTCCACTGCCCTTCTAGCTATGATGACTACTACACAGAAGATGACCCAGTTTATGGCAATCTCAATCAAGATATTTTAGGTAAGCTTCACTTTAAGAACATGTGTCTGTTCAGAGGCTATAATAAATGTATGGTTAAAAGCTGACTGACCAACAGTTTCTGTGTTTCTCAAATATCAAACTTGAGAATTTACCCCTTTTCAATTGCTGTATTAATACCTACTTGGGATAGAACTGCAAACCATCATACTACATGACTTAAAGACCAGATCACATACTGAATTACTTTTTACAGTCCAAATACAGTTCATCCAAATACCTCAAAGCCAAGAGCTTTTCTACGTGTAAAGCTGCATCAATTGAAATAACAGCTTGATCCATGCATGTTAAAGCAATCTAAGACACATATCACTCACTGCCCAAAGTCAGTGCTCCCACAGAAGCTGGCAGAAACAAACACATACCAGTTTTGTGCTGTGGCTATCCACAGATCACCAGCGATGTTGACAAAGATGCTGAAGCAAGCCCAGTGGCTGAATGGTGGGCAGACATAGCTTTCCTCTGCCCTACTGGGCTGAAGTTAATAACCCTCGGCAGAGATATACCACATTAAAGGCAGTAACATCATATCACTGCAGCTAGATATGCTGAGGTTATGTCTCTCCAAGCCCTTACGGTGTTAAAGCAGTATTTAAGTAGCACGAACACAACTTTTTTGCTAACCTTGTTTGGGGTTAAGCAAAACTGAACTAAGGTCCTTGAACTGCAGGGAAAAAAGACCCCCAACTTTTTTGTATAGGGTTTGCATAAATTAAACTAAGCCAACACTCAAATGCATGGACACTACAAAAGCCTGAAAACTGTAAGGAAGTAATCTGCTTTACTGGTTGCTAAAATGAGATGTGGCATGAGAAAATAACTTGCACCAAATTTAGAGAAAACTGAAAGTAGTCAGGAATAGAGTTTAATCACCAGCTGCTGCAACTCACAGCCTCTTTCTCAGTCAAAGAAAAGACTGCCTATGCTGAAAAATACATCAGTATGTGATTACCCTCTAATTACAAGATGTCCTCCTAGCAGTCTAGAATGATGTCCACTTAGACAATAAGAAGAAACTTCCCATCCAACAGAAAATTATTTTCATTTTCACAGTACGTGTGTCTGAATTTCTTAGCTATTTGCCCTTCTATAAACAGAGGGAGAGATCTGTGTGTGATTTCAAAACAAAATAAACTTCTACCAAAGTAAACTGGGGGGAGTTAGTTCTGTAACGGGAAGGATCTATTGATCTGATCTTTTAAGACTCGGTAGCGTGTCTTAACTAAAACATTGTTCTACTTTGATAAATTACAGAGGAATGTTGTTACGAGCAGATGAAGTCCCAGCCTCAAAGGCCAGTTAACCAACTACAGGTATCTTTAGTTTTAATTCTGGGTTTCTGAGTTGGAGTAATGTGATCTGTCTCAGAGTTCTTGTGTTTATCCCATGACGATATATAACAAAAATCTTCACACTGCTCATGGCAAAAATTACCATGCATTAATGTCTCAGTTCATCAGGGAATTTAAACACAGACTTGACCCTTCGTTCAATCTGGGTCGTTAATGAGTAAGCGGGAGAATTACAGACAGCTCGTTTCCATCCATATGGCATGATAAAGCTCAGGTCACAGGTATGCGGATCAGGTCAAATTAAGCCTGCATCTACCTCCATGGCTTATGTAAAGAATTAGTTTTATTTATTTTGGACATCAACCAAGTGAAAACGCAAGCTGCATCACATGATAATCATGAGTTTGATTGGCTCTCTCCTGCCCAGCACAAAATCTATATGCCCCAACAAATAAAAGACAACCGTTTTTTTATTGATATGTATTTTGTTGAGATACTTGGATGCCTAAAAGCATGCAAGCTTCAGCTGAAATTTGTCTATAATTGAAGTATTCCTAGCATCAATTGCCTGAGTTGATTTCCAGGTATTTCATAAGGACCGATTCCTGGCCTCGCTCAGGATACTTCCGGAGGTAGAAATTTTTATTTTTATTTTTTTTACTAGACATTTGTTTTCATTAACTTCGTGTAAACAGAATAATCTATGAAAATTCCAATGTCAAAAGTGCTTGACAATTTGGCTTGAAAAACAGAGTGAGGCAGGGGAAAGACACACAAAGCATACATTTTTCACCGGAAATTACATTATATATACAGACAAGAGTCACCCATCTTTGATCTTCTGCACAGACAAAGCCTGTGAAAAATGTTGCTAATAACTGGATTCTAATTTAAAAAAAAAAAAAGGCAGGAAGAAAACCAGATCAAGTAACGTCTTCCATCCCAAAGAACTTGGACTGATTATAGAAGCTACCCTCATTCCCATAGAGAGTCTTTCCAATAATACCTTGATGAATTTTTCCTTACTGCCACTATCCTAAGAACATGAGTCATTTACCATTAGGTTATGTTGGTCTGTTTTCTGTGGTGCCACAGTTTTGGTAAAGTTCAGCCACTGTAACAGTGTAGACACACTCAAAATATTGGACATAGTTTTAAAGCAAGCATAACTACTGAATGTTAAATATACAGTGAATTTCCTTCTAGGTGGAGCCTGCCAGTCAGATGTGTTATGCCTCACTTGATCACAGCATCAAGGGAAAACGCAGAAAACCAAGGAGAAAGACAGACCCCTCGTTAGACAAGGGTGAAGAAGAAAGATCATCTAACCCCACCACGATGGCTTCCAAAGTTAGCATTTACCTCAATAGTGAGCAGCTGGCTGCTGAAAACACAGCAAATGTAGAAGCCATTCATGATGATCCCATCAGATTAATGGGTTTGATTCATACTACAAAAGGAGAGAACATTTGAAGTGGCTTCCCGAACTAAATATGTAATCATAAAGCAAGATCTGCTTGTCCATTCTGGAGGAACAGTGAATGATAAGAGATAATATCCTAGCAAACTGACATACCAAACAATGGTATAAAATGGGTGAGTTAAGTGTTCCAAAGTGTCTTCCAAGCACATTTACAGAATAAGCAAGAAATAAGATCCAGACTGCCACTTTGAAGGACCTCCTCTTCCGAAGACATTTTGAAAGGAAGTTGTAGAGGCTGGTATCTCAGCATTCACATGGTATTGATTCCAGTAAAAATTAATCCTGTGTTTAAAACAGCCATCAACTTTCAAACAGTCCCAAAAGACCCACTCTGTTGTCTGTAGAGCTCTAGCAGAGTACAACTATTCTTCTGTATAGCTTTTAACAATATTTTGGGAGGAAATTGTGTTTCATACTTGCACACCTAATGATTTAGTGGTTTTCCCAATTAAAAACTGATCTGCTGTTCAACATTCTGCACTTTCCCACTGTGACTGGTCTATAGTAATAACACAATATATCCAAAGCTAATTGGAGAATAATTTAACAGCTTGTTTAAAGTAGCAATTGTACATCTCGCAAGATTTAACAATATCCTTATATATTTTTAGTTTCCTTCCGCGAGCAATACCTGAATGCATCTCAAATCTCAACTCCTCTACTAACACAACATTGTATTCAGCTGTATTCAAGAGTCCACAAAGATATTGGCAAATGATCTCTAACAATAAATCTAGAGAGGGTTTTTTCCTTCTAATATTCTATGTGATGTTTAAGTTCCTGTTGGGTTTTACATTGCCATTGCTACCAACTATTTTACAAAAGTAGAAAGAGCTTTTTATTTCCCCAAATAGTTCACATACTGTGTGCACATTTATCTTAAGACTTTAAACTCATCAGATGGTAAGCTTTTGTAGAGTGGGGATTTAATTTTTATATTCTGGGAGTCATTAAGTAGTAGTAGCAGGAAACAGTAAGGCAAGTTGATGTAACATGCCTGCCTCTAGGTATCAGACAGTTCTGCCTTCTCAGAAAGAGGATATTAGTGCCTTTCAAGTCCATGCAGAGCATAGTGCCAAGGAGCTTGAAACTCTCAAGTGCGTACAGAGCCCTGCAATTGTTTCAATTACAAAAAACCAAAACATCCATAGTACAAAGAGCCAACACCTCTTCTAAAAGCAGAAGTGGATGGACATGTCCAGAGATGTGACAAATTTATGGAGGGGGAAGAAAAAAAAAGTAAAAGAAAGTTCTTTGACAGCCTGATTTCCGTTTAGTTTAGCTCATAGTTAATGAGCCTCTTTAACATGCCTTAACTTATATGCTAGACCAAAAGGAAGTGGCCAGCCTCTGCAGCCAAAGCTGCTCAGTGCCTGTCCTGTGCTAGCACTTGCTTTTTTTGTACAGAAATCACATTATTATCTGTTTGGCTGTTACACTGCAGAAACAAAGCAGACATGAATTAAAGTGACTGTGTTATCATCATCTAACCAACTTCCATTGGATAAGCAAAAATAAATACTGTTGAAGAATTGATAAAAAACCACTTTAATGGAGAACCGTATTAAATGATGACCCTGACCAAGATCCTAAGGGGGGAAAGGAGGAAGGCAAATCCAAAGCCAAGGGTCTAAAGCTAAACACAGAGATATCAGCGCATGAAGTACCAACTTAGTATGATTACATTGGAAGGCATTATGTTTTGTTCCATAGTAGGAACAAAATAAGTAATAAAATACATATCAACATACTCTTGCTTAGACTTAGATATCAAAATTGTTTGAATAGCATTAATATGTAAAATATTTATATACAATATTTCAATTTAGCTGGCACTAATTGGATGCAATACTTGTCCCTCTGAGATGATTAAAAGAAAAAGCTTTCTTAAACAATCTCTCAAGCAAATAAGCACAGGCCCAAGAGACTATTTGTTTCTATTTTTTCAACATACACATGAAACAAGGAATGTTATATTTTCTTTTAATACAATTTGTGTACACTTTGTACAACAGTTGCTATTTCCCAATTTTCTCACAGGATTATGCCTTTCCTCTAAAAATTCCAAAGTCAAAGAACTACTGTGAGTTACCTAAATTCAACCTGTCATTTCAGCCTGATCATTAGTTTAATGGAAATGAAGTACACACTTCTCTCATTCATACATGTAACAGTAAGTCCACCTCATGGGATTTAAGTACCTCTAGTTTCCTCTGTATTTTTAGTCTTCATTGTTTAGTCTAACTATTTATTTACACCAATTTTCAGCAGCTGCTTTTCCTTGCAATATAGCTTGCTAAACGAGCAGGGCACTTTCCTAAACATCCTCCTTCAATATATACTTCCTTTTCACATTTAATCACTGCTTCCATTAAATTATTCACTGCTGCTTTCGTAGAATCTGCTTCAGGATCATCTTTAATGGGCTACCAAATATTTCCAAGGCACTTCTAATGCTGCCATAGTTCATATTTAGCTTTATTCCTCCAGCTCTTTACCCTGTCTGCTTAAATAAGCAGCTGAAAGACTTTTTTCTTTTTTTTTAATTACTTTTTGGGATAGTTTTCAAATGACTACTGAATTCTTCCACAAAAAAGCAGATTCAGTATTGCTCCACCTTCAAGCGACTGGAGAAAGACCTCCATAAACTATCATATATTAGTTAAATTCTTTACGTATAAAGAAAGTTTCAACTAATTACAACAAAATAAGAAAAGGTCTAGGTCTATACTGCCTCAGTAACCTAGCCTGTTTTTCCAGTGCTCTTTACAAAAATTTTGAAGCAGAGGGAAGCAGCATGAAGCTGTTTTTATTAACAGTAAGCTTAGCATTCAAGTATCAGTTCAATGGAACAGCGAAGAAAGAGTAAACAAGAATTACATGGGAAGAAGTAAAAGTGTTTGGAAGGGAAGAAGAATGGAGCTCAAAACGGAAGAGACATCAAATAGCACCAACAAAATCTTTGGAAGTCTAGGACAGGTATACTCCAGTAGTCATTATAGCATCTGACAGTCACTGTCGATGCATCCGTTTAAACAGTGTTGTTAGGAAAAACAACACAGACTTTTGACTATATCATACTAAAGAGTCTGCTGACTCAAGTGGATGTTGGAGGATCAAACTCTAAAAACAATTGTGTAACCTTCTCCCATTTTTTGCTACTGCTAGCATCAAAAATGTGGCACTGGGATGAGCTTATCTTCCAACACCTCAAGGTTTTTCAAGAACTACCTCTTAAAATTCTTTTTAATTTTCAAAAGACTTTTCATGGAGACAATGAACAATTGCTATGTTGTTTAAATAAACCTACTTTCCTACCTGGGTAAGCCTGCATTCAGGCTACTGTGTAGAAGTCATATCTAGAGTCAGAACATGTCCAAAACCCAATTCCAGTTTGCCTTTAAGTTACTTTAGTACACAAAACATTAATGGAGTTACGTAATCTCTCAGTACTAGTGTATCAAGAAATACTGCAAAATAACTACCTCAACAAATCCAAGGGGAAGATAGTTCATAAAGCATACTCCCTACAGTCCATCCATGTCTGGAACAGGAACTAAAATGAGCCACAAGAGCATTTCTAAAAGACAATCTTTCGTTGCTGTTGTTGAAGGAAACATAATACACAAGTGATGAGGGACAGAACGTGTGTGTGAGTATTGCAGAAGTTCTTGTCTTATTGCAGAGTAAACTTCACTGAAGCCAACTTCTTGTTCCATTCAAGAACAACACTTAAGATAACAAGATCTTGGTTTTAAGAGCTAAAATAACATAAAACACACCTGTGTGTCCAGAAATTAAGTAAAGCCAAAGGAAAATTTATATTTC
>VYXH01006275.1:116556-140498 GCA_013397275.1 Burhinus bistriatus | reverse complement strand
GAAAATTTATATTTCCCCCCCCCCCCCCAACCTTTTCTGGAGCTCAGAAAGCTGACAAGAGGCAATGCTGATAAAACAGAGTGTACTTGACCTGTCACTTACCACTAAAACAATCTCCTTGCCAAGAAAGAACACAGCAATGAAAACGTGTGGGACCCTGCCACATCATTCTCATATATTTGCTGTAGGTATACAAACTCCTCCTGAGAATTCACACACCTGAAACAAAATGCTGAAAGCAGGTATTTGTTCAGAATAGATTTTTATTTAGAATATATATTGTGTCAAAGTTTTGTCAGAACATAGAATATAACTATCAAAACCACTAAAAGCTATAAAATGTTATTGAACAATCAACTTTGGTGAGCTATTTAGAAAATTTAACAAAATTACATTGCAGGCATATTACAAGTCATAGCGTATAATACTGCATTTGAATCATCCAGCCCAGTTCAGATTTTTTCATTCATTTAATACTGATGCATCTATAAAGCATGAATAGGCAGGAATTGAGCAGAAAGAGCTTGTTACTTATCTTATTACTAATATGTTAAGAATCAAAGCTTATCAGCATGTAAAGAGATAATACAGATCATGTTCTGTTATTATAAACACTACTAAATACGCATTTCAAACTTAGCCATAGAAAGGAACCCTGATTCCCTGCAATACCTGATGAAGCCAAAGGAGTAACAAGTGCCCTGTCAGAAGGGACAAATCAGTTCCTGAAGATTTATACTACAGGGAAGTACAAGTCAGGACTAATTGTATATTGCATATATGTGTAATACATCCTTGGTTCTTGGTAGAGGAAGGAAAAACAAAACAAAACCAAACTTTATAAAACACTGTTTTCTCTGTAGCAGTCCATGAATGCTTCTTGGTGAGTTTTGACCCGGAAGTCGTTCAAGGGATTGCTAGGGTTTTGGTCTTTCCCATCAGTGTAACTTAGTTTTCTGGATACCCTATAGAAAAGAATTGTTTAGATGATAAAGTAAATTACACAAAAATACTATACTTCCTGAGACTCTGATGAACACAATGAAATTGAAACAAATTGCCAAAACAAGATATCTGAACATCTTGACTGTGAACAGCAGCAGGACTCCTTGTCTGCCTCCCTTTGTGCTTTCAGCTAGAGAGGAAACTTTTTATCCAATGTCATTTTAATGTCTCAGTAATGTTACTACGTTAACCTAAATTATGTAAATACCTGTTAAACTTCAAGATGTACTCTTTGAATGTATTCACAAATAGCTAAACATGGAAGATAGAAGTAAGATTACAATTATTTCCTTGCATATTACTTAAGAAATGGCATAATTTTTTAACATCTATTTTAAACTATTTTGGTTTACATCTGACAATTAAGTATAGCAGTACAGCTGTAGGACAGCACTCACACAGAGCTGAGGAAAAGTTTATTAATTATGAACATTTCCTTTTCTGAAATATCTCCTTCATAATCATCTTCTAGATAAAGGCAATCAAGTTCCAGACAGGAAGACAATATTGCTTTTCTTTCCACAACCATTCATTACAACAGAGCATTTTGCCACATGGCTTAGGCATAACACTTCTGAGGGGTCTGAAGCCATTAAAGAAGAGCTTCACTCCTGGGAGCCACAGAAAGCTAAGAATATCACACCACAGGCCTAAGGAAGCTAGCCAGCTGATAGTCCACTTTGGCTACAAATCAGCAAACATGCATTCGTGTAATTAAGGAACAAAGAAATAGATTTTATTCCAGATGGCTTGGCAAGAAAGCACTCGGCAAAATCCTCTTTTCCTACTCTTTCTCAAACTTCTTTTCTTATAATGAATAAAAGAAAGGAAAACCTTCTCCTTCCTTCGGAACAATTACTAATCTCATAGGGAGAGCTATTTTGTATGGAGTCAGGAAAAACAAGTGAGAGGGGAAAAAAAGGGAATCCAAGAACTAAGCAGAAATTTACTCAGCTAAGTGGGCATACTCAATATCACAGAAACATCCTTGTACACTCATCAGCTTGCCTCCAATCTTCCATTATATCAAAAATAATCCAGATACAATCTTTATCAATATTGTTATATATTTGTAATACAAGCCTCTAAGTTTTAATTCCATCTCTGCTTGAACTGAAACTTTTTTCTTTAAATCATGCAGCCTCTTTTCCGGTTAAGTCCTCTATGCAAGTAGTTTAAAAATACATTCAGGCTTCCTTTGAAGTTTTAATTTGACCATTGTCAGAAAATTGATATCAGCTGTATGATCATCTCAAACGTAGTGAAAATATTTCTTGACTGAGTTTGGGAAGGCAGCATATCTTGTGGTGTCAAATAAGACTTTTTGGCAAAAAAAAGTGTAAAAAATGTTTTGTAAAATAAAATGAGAAACTGTTCAGAGAACTATTAACGCTTTTTAATCCTGCTGCCTATTAAATTAGTTTGTAATTAAAAATCAAAAAGATCTGACACTTGAGAATCCTTTAAAAGTCACATATTTTCTAAGAAAAGCAGATGTAGTAGGCCAGTGCCCAGGGAGCTGGAAGGAGTGTTCTTCCAGAGATCTAAAAACACTGCCAATAGTGAAAACAGTGGGAGGAGAGGATCCAAAGAGAGCCACTGCTTGTTTCCACAGAGCCAAAATGCAGGTAACTATGCCCAACTGCACAGAAGCTAACTTTTGGAAGTCCTTTTAAATGGCAATCTACTGCACTCTCCACAGCCTAAGGATCTGAGAGGACTTTTTAGCTCAAGCACACAGACAGAATCAAAACAATTCTACAATTACATCTAAAATGACAAATGCCTCTATAATGAACACAAAATAAGGGCTAGAGTAGCTATTCAGTCAGGCCATCTTACTAACTTGTGTTCACTGGCCATCCATGCTGGAGTCTGGCTAGTTTGTCCACAGACACTTGCCCTCCCAGTATTCAAGTCTGCGGGTTTGATTAGCTTGGGCTCTCGCAAGCATCCATGCCGATTTTCATTCTAGAAGTACGCATGTAAGTGACAGCCTCCATACCATTAATATAGACGTAGAGCAGCAAGAATTTCTTTTGAAACTTCTTTTCGCAAAAGGCACTTACCGTTGGTGACACTTCTGTGCATTTCCAGGACAGCTGTAATTCTTCACTGCCCTAGGGCAACCAGAGTGGCCATCTGCAATCTCAGGTTCTTGTGATGAAAAACAGTAATGTGAAAAGACTAGGAACAATACTGAGTAGCATGAACACTATAGTACGTTGTTAAAATACTAGCCTATTAAGACATTGGTAACACTTCATTGACATATTTCAGTGAGCAGGTTTCCTTATGAAAATATTCTAATGCAAAAGATTCTGGCAAAACTTAATTTCAAATACATTTATACACTGAATATATTTAAGTATAAGCTAGGTTTCTTCAAAATGCTTATAACTTATCACCATTAGAAAAAAGTACAAGTAGAAGAAACCATTGATACCAGAACAAACATAATACATAAAGTACAAGTTAAAATTTGAGGAAGGCAAAATAAGACAGATGGGATAAGTACTTCTCAAATAATCAAATTCTTCACAATTAATCAGTAATGAAAATGCAACAAGGCAAGAGCCATGCAAACAAATGCATTTCTTCTGCCATTTTCTTCTTGTATACCAATTGACAATATCTCAAGTCACCTTCTTCAGTATTTTCCTTTACGTGTTAGTTAGTTATCTTGATGATAAGGTTCATAAAAATAAAACATGGAAAATAAACATGAGTGATTTTACTTAGCAGGAAGAGAGTTCAGATTATGTTATAAACGTGCTTTAACCAAAATCAGATTTTTAAAGGAAATTAAAAGATTAACATCTAAAGTCTTAAACTAATGTAGTTTCGGGTTGTTTCTGCTGTCCTGGATTGGCAAGTCTTTTTATCTAGGTTAATAATCTAATTCTCCTAAGCAAGTGACAGTAGCCATGCAACAACTCAATTGCAAGTTTTTGTAAAGCTGAAAAATCCAAACAACAGCATTTGGTTATTCAAGCGTAGGATTAACAAACTATGCATTTCCCGCTGAACGTTTAGATACAGAAAGTAAAAACAACAGCAAGCTTTAAATAAATTTAAAAAAAGGGAGAGAAAACCAGCTGATAATAAGCAATACTTTAGTAGGAAAAGTCCTAGTTAACCTACAGAAAAGCTTCTTAAATAGCTGTTAACATGGGATTTGGGAAACCCTTTTCTGTATAGATTCTTTACCTAAAGGAACACTTAAACATATCCAATTATTACTGAGGAAGAAGAGCTGTCATCTAGGCAGCAGTCTATTGAGATCTGTAGATTTACCTTTTGAAGAAGGGCTTGTGATTGCTAAAGTAGTAATTTATGAAGTCTCTGAAACTAACCTTGCAGGGAAGTACTAGGAATGTCAAGAAAAGTTTTATCTGAAGAAGCATGAAATCCAAAATCCTGAAAATAAAGCATCAACATATTACATCAACGGAAAAACTCAGACATTATTTCACAGCTTGCCTCCAAAGAAATGACTAGGAACCTGGAAATAAGGGCCTGATTTAAAATTTAAACAAACAAGTCTAATGATTCCAATGGAACCCAATAAAGCTTAATTTGTTTACTTCACTTTGTGCATCTATAAAATGACTAAAACGTCATAATTTCAGGACAACACCTTAATTAACAGGGTCACTGTTTGAGATTATTTTAACTAGTGACACAGTCTATTAAAACATAACAAAATCTTTTATTGAGTATTTTATAACCATTTTCAAGGTTATTAAATATAGCGAGCTTCCTCACATGATCCAGACCTCATACAACTTACATTTTAAGCAAAAATCTCCAAAGCCCCAAACCTGTAAAACAATCCTACTGACCAAATAGCACCAGAAGTATCCTGTCACTAGTTTAAACAGCTTCCAGCTCTAATCCATTTTTAAATCCTTCCTCAAATATCAGCAAAGAGTGCACAATCATTTTATTTTTTTAAAAAGGTCCTTAAGTACCTGAATTTGACAGTCGCGACTGTCAAAAAAGCTGGGGTTACTGCCACTGTATGTGCTCAAAAAATCCATGCCAACTGTCTGAAGATTAATATTTTTTCTGTGAGAAGTTTGTTGACATTTTGTTGAAGGAAAATAACATTCTGGTATATTTTTCAGTCGCTTTACTGGTGAACAAAGAAGATCATTTTGAAAATTTCCTAGTCTTTTAACTCTGGGAATTGCAGATAAAGTTCGAACAGGTGAGTTAACAAGAGCATTTACAGTTTCAGACACATGTATTCCTTCATATTTCCTTAAGTTTGAAGCTCTCTGAAACCCAGGAAGCTTTGGAACAGCCTCACTACACAATTGCTCATAGATCCTGTCAAATTCTGTATCATACTGTGTATCAGACCTCACAGAACTACTTAAGTTACTCTTCACTAATCTTCCTTTCTCTTCAAGGGTCTGTGAATTTGAAAGAGGTCTTATCAATGCCAAAGGCTTTTGGATTTCTTTGGAACATAGTTTGTAGTAGAGTTTTTCAAATGCATCTTCGTATTTCTGGGGCATCTTCAAAGGACTCTGCTTTGTAGACAATGAGGAAAATGAGTGTGTGTGCTGGAAAGAAATTCGTCCTTCAGGAATTATTTTTTCAGGATTTATGATCAAAGTATTTGACGCTCTTGCAAGAGAACAGTTTGTGACAGGTGTAAAAGTGTTACTATTGCCATAGGAACAGCAAGCAGATGAACACAACTCTGAGGTACCACCACAAGGAAAGCCAATTTTTTGAGTTTTATTCTCTTTTACCAGATGAAGCACTGTTGACCTTGAACTGGCAGCAGATGTTATAAAAGGGTATTCTGAGGAATATTTGTAAGCCAATTTTTCACTTTCTTTGCATTTTGAATTCTTCACTGAGACAGTAGTCTGTAACTCATCTTCAACTAGAAATGTCTCTCCCATTCTAGCCATAACATTAGGAAAAGCCTGTTTGGAGCCTTTTTGACCTTTTGCTGATAACAAATGATGTTCTAAACTTGAGTCAGAGTAGTCCATTTCGATTTCATTTGTATCAATGTAAGAATAAGGTACAAGACCAGATAAATTATTAACGGAACACATGTCATCACAAAGTTCTCTGTTCTCATTTCTGAATGTTTGATTCTGGAGGACTTCAGTTCTACTGCTGCATATGCTGGGTAGTGCTTTCTTCAGTTTAAGAGGTCTGAACCCTCTTATTTTGTCTACAGTGACATTGAGCTTTGGTCTTCTAGAATGCCATCTTTTGTGCCTTAAGTGTCCAAACATGTATTTTAACTCTTTCCTCTGAGACTGCTTTGTCATGAGTCTTGTAAGTATCTCTACCATTGCTGGATACAAGTCTGCAAGAGTTACATTGCTCCAGGAGCATTCCTCATCTGCAGACTGGTATTCTTCCAAGATACTATCATAGCAAGTTTTATTCAGTTCTGGAGAAGGTCGATGCCTGGGTATGGTTATTGTATTTGGTGAAATGGGAACACCATAAAATTGTGATTGTAGAGGTTTGGATGAAGAACATTTATTTGACAATTCTACTTTCTCTCTGCAAACAGCAGCTTGGTTGCCTATTCAAAAAAACCCAAAAAACAAATGAACTTATTAGGGCACTTCCAATAACATATTACGACTTCGAAACAATTGCATGTGGCACAGATGGTATTATTGTAATACCATATTTCATTAACCTTTTTTGCCAGGCTAAATGGACGATTAACATAATCTGTTAGGAAAAAATTAAAAGGTTTGCCCTAACTATATTAAATTAGTTATAGAAGAAAGAAATTAAAAGTGTTGGGAAAAAAACTATTTTAAAATAACTTAATACATAGATATAATATTTTCATTGTAGAGGCAGACTGCTTTGCTCTTTGTGATTTCTGATCAGGAGCAACGGCCTTATCCTACAGGTTTTGTTACTCTATTTCCATATCTCTTGAAAGCTTTGTACTTAGCTACTACTAGTGCAGCTTTTCTTGCTGTAAAGCACGACGAAGAAAACTATTTTTGTAGTTGTTAGGCTTGAAACATTTACATCAAAATTCTATCTTAGGTTTGCATCAAGTCCGGAGACCTTCTGAAACAAGTTTACTAGTGAAGCATCAGTTACCAGCAGACCCAAAACTATTCACTACATTCCTTGAATTTAAAATAAGCAGAACCAAAAAATTATTCTTTCATTTAACTAAACTTAATGCTGCTGAATTTCATAAATATGCACTTTTTTTCCTGAGGCTATTTAAGAAAAGCTGGTTTTATGTATACAAGTTATTTATTTTCTATTTTTCAAACAGATTTTGCCACAGGCAAAATCATGTCTAACTCTTCTTCAAGAATTCAGCCTGTTGAGCTTTCATGTTGGATAAATACTGCCTCTGTGTTTTCTATAAATTAAATATTTATTTCTAACAAATTTTAATAAAAAAACATTTTGTAACTAACTTATTTGACCAACACCCAAAATACGTAGTTGTACCGATGGGTTCTTGTACTGGCGAAGCTAAATGATCACCTTCCGATGACCCTTGAGGTGCTATCTGAAAAACAAACAGAAAAAAAAAGATGTAATCTAATATCCTGAATTTTTTTTGCACATTAAAGATAACATCAAAACCTTATTTGTGACTCCTCCTACTCTCTCCTTAATATACTAGGTCCTGTACCTATGACGCTAAGGGGCTTCATAGGTTTCGGACAAGGAGGAAAAAGTCTAGTTTAAGACTTCACTAAGAATTAAGAGTTACCAGTTTAATCTTGGAAATCTATTTATCATCTTCACAACTTCTACATTATGTATCATATTTTAATCCCTTTCCCAAATACGAGAATTTATACATGGATATATATACCTGGCTAATCTATACATCTCAGGCAACTCCAGTTGGAAACAGAAAACAGAAGCTGTACGATGTAACGTAACCCTTTGCCCCCAATCCTCCTCACACCCCAAACCAATAAAAAGCTAAAACTCCTTTTTTCCTCTACAAACCTCAAACTTAGGCTTTTCAGAAAACTTACTGAAGTGAAGATCAACTTGCACATCAGAGTTCAAAGAACAAAGTAGAAAAGTGAAAAAAAAAATAATTTGGGTATCATCTCTGTTTCTTACAAATCACTGCTGTCAGAGAGCTGAGATACTGTTATATTTACGCAGACAGCAAGCACGAGAGGAACAATGATGGAATAGCAAAGAACTTGTATTAGAATTCAGTGTGCTGCAGGGTTAGAGGTCTTATTTTATTCTAATTAGCTAATAACTTAAAACAGGAGAAATAGGTTACCGTAATCCATTTGGGAATTTTTCTAGCATTATCTTGTACTATGACATCCACTTGAACTTTTACTTTCTCTTGAATTTTCCCATCATCTACATACAGATTCTTAGAGGGGGGGGAAAATAAAGGAATTAATTACAACACATAGAAATTACTGACACTGACAAACCTAAACATATTACTTAGACTTGTTTAGAACTAGTATTATTCAGATGAAGACACTGAATCAGCATAAACTTATTTTTATTGTATACGTTTTATGTCAAAAAAAGTCCTGAGAAGGAACTGTATGTGAAGATATACAAAAAGAGATAACTAGATAGTTTACTGATGCAGGGAAAGCACACGCACTGCCTGAGAAGACTCACTGATAAAAAAAAAAACAGAAGGGGAAAAAAAAAAAGTCCTACTGTTAGGTTACAAAGCACTGATAATTACAGCTGCAAATCTTCACACGTATTATTGACATGCCATGAATTCATGTACAAGTTAAGGTCTACTCTGTAACGCGCCTCTATGTAAAATCTAAAAGCATTTCCTGATAAATGGCAAGTGTTTCTCATCAATGAAACTCTCGCTTTCTGAAGCGGTTTGTATTCGCTGTTGTCAGAGACATGACAATGCCTAGCACTATGCTAAACAAGTAAGGAAAGCAAATTAAATTTTTCGTAATTGTATTTGAACAAGTAGAACACAGGATTAGAATGGCTGCACACACAAAGTACGTGTTGTACTTTGCTGCATCAGTATGACTACTCCAGGTAGTCCTGATGCCCATAGCGTAGTTTGGGAAACAATAGCAGAAGATTCCAGTCTGCTTTTGTTATGGTAACCACTATTTCAGATTTTTTTATTAAAAAAAAAATCATGTTACCTGTTTATGCTAGGCTCTCAGGAGAGCAGTCATATTTTTATAAGTGTTTTCACTTTGTGATTCATCTGGTTATTCTTTTTCCATACCTGTAATAGACTTTCTTAGGGTTGCCTGTTCTATGCAATATGGCTTTCTCTGGTATACTAACAATACCAAGACATAGTATTACGTCATATTGGTCTTCCTGACATTATTTATTGAACATCTCATTTGCTATACTTACTAAAAATGCACATTAAGACACAGACTACATAAAGTCTTCTGTTGACAGTGCATCAATTCATCAGACACACGCAAGCTATTCAAATAGTTCAATCATTTCTACGAAACACAAAATAATTCCATTACATTAGACACCAGAAATTTTTACCTGGAAGTGAATGTCTTCAAACTTTCTTCTTACTGAAACTACATCAGCATCACTTTCTTCATCTACAATTTGAAGATAAATACTAAATAAAATCTAGCTGAACTCAAAACCAAAATGGTAATGTTTTTAAACACACTGTGTAACTTACAGACTAAACTGTTTTCATTTTAGAAAGCAGTTTTCCACACTAAAACTTTTTAAGTGTATTACATTTCCATTTCAAGTCCAATTGAAAAACATGGTTTATAGGTTCATAAATGGCTTGAGGTGAACAAGTACGAGTGAAGGTAACTTGTTTGTAACCAGTTCTTCAAGATTTATGCTAACATTTCAGAGTAAAATATTTTCAAAAGCACTGCTCTGCAAGATTTACTGTTCATTATGTATCATTCCTATTTCCCATTTCCTTCCTAAATGTCCCAACAAAGATAGTAAGGACCTTCTACCACGCTTCCTTTTCCTAGTTTCTTATTGTCAAGACTGCCTTAGAACTGTGAAGGTGAGAAATAAGACAGACTTGAGAACATTACAAAACAAGTCCAAATCTTCCAACTCAATTTTTAGGTATTCTATGGGTGTTTTTGTGAACGAAATGCAACAAAACACTTTTCTTGCTAGATGTAGCTGGACCCTTCAATTCATCATTAGCTAAAGCCTCAGTCTTCCACAATCCTAAAACATGACTGCATTGTAAGCTCTAATTTCCAAATTTCCCTGACTGTTATATCTTTGTCCCACAATCATGTTCACCATAGGGAGGGAAAGAAGAGAGAAGAAAACCCTGAAAAGGAAAACAATGAGTGAAAAAACATCTTGGTTACAATACCTACCACATCACTGCTTCTTCATACTATTCTTAAATTACTAAAAACAGAATGAAAACCTTTTCCAGTTTTCCATCTTCCTTTTTGGTTTCCCTGTCAGTGCAATCATCACCTAAAGCTCTGTGGACAGCTGCTGCCATAGAGCTAGGATAAAGACACATATGAAAGAAACACTACCTTTGTAGAAGACAACAAAATTTAGCATCTTCCAGTGAAAATGTTGAGTAATCAGAGGGTTGGGTTTTGACAGTCAGGGTTGGCTTTTTATTAGAACCGAAACCCATACCTGTCAGATTATCAAAGTTTCTGCCCACATGACTAATGGAAGACCAAGTTGCGGTCACTTTATCCACAGGAAATCAGTTACTAAGCATCAATAGTGGACGAAGCAGTAAGAATGTTAATGTTTTAATCTGGACAAGTTTCAGCCTCCGGTTTCTGTTGTAACAGCTGATACTTTCTGCCATATAGTCTTCTTCCTCCAGCAGAATCGGGCACCAAACTGGCAGACTGCTCCCTAAATTAGACTGCTACAAAAATGGGAGGTTCTTGAGATAAAGGTAACAACTCCAGTGTCCAGGAACAGTTGACTCCATCACACTAATTACAAATGATTAGAAAATAGCTTGTCTCATAGAATGAATTGATCTGTATACAAGTTTAACACCTAGAAGAGTATTCAACCTCATAAAAGTATAATTTTAGTATGTCTTCAATGTATTGTAAATCATACTTCAAATCACTGGAACATTAATTATTAGCCAAGGACCATGGCACAGCACAGAAAAAAGTGAAGTATCTTCTCCAGGGAAACTTAATGTGTTTTTAAGGGCAAAAAGGGAAATTCAGGAACACCTTTGTTCCTCAAGCGCAAAAGAGAGGAAAAGTGAAAACTCACACCTTTCTCTTTGAAAATTTGACCTATAATACAGGAATTTATTTCACTGGACATGTATTCAATACACTATCATTACCTAAAATATATATCTTATTTAAAAGATGAACATGTTAGTAAGGGGGTTACTGTAAGTTTTACATTTTGACTTTGATGTGATCTTCTAAACTTAAAGACACTTAGATAAATATACAATTCAGATTGAACTTTCTCCTTTCTCTCCAAATAAACTCATTTTTCTATGATACTATCTTAATAGACACAAGAAGTTGTTCAGATATCAATATACTCTGCCATGCTACTTCCTGTGAAACCAAAGGAGGTAGACCTAATAATTTTCACTATTAAAGGCAGATCAATACTTGCAGGTACCAGTGAGAGCTGTTTCACTTTATTTGTACTTGCTGTTGATAGGGTTTGCATACTTTTAGAACAGAAATACTGTATTATACCTGGAAGAAACACTGCCTTCACCGATAAGTGTGAAGCATTCTGTATGAATACTGAAAATGGAAAAAAACCTGCCAAAGCTAAAGTTTCAGCTAAAGATACCTTTTTTTCCTTAACAGTTAGCGTGCCCTATTGCTAACCTTTTATATATTTAAAAAAAACCACAAAACAAACAAACAAAAAAAACAAACCCAAAAAGAACCAAAAAGCCTAGGTGAATTCATTTTTAAGTGAGGAATCCAAGCCCACATCTCCAAGAAGCTAATTTCGAAGTCTTACTATATTTGGAGATAGCTGGGACTCACCAAAGCTGCTATAAACCCTCTCCAGCCTCTTCCTAGAACATTCACAAGAGGAGGAGTGGATAATCATATTATTGTACGCTGCTATGAAGATACCAGAGTCTGAATTGCATTACTCATTTATTCCACAAGTGCAAAAGACACAGAGGATACTTATAGAAGCTAAGCTACAGATGCCTCTGAAATTTGTTTCCTATATTTCATTGTGCAGGTAGAGAAAAAACAAAGCTACAGAAATTACTTTATCATTCAAATAGATATTTGAAATTATCCTCTCAAATAACAGGAGGCCAAATTTCAGATTGCTCTTTTTTTATTTCCCCTCAACAGAGAAGTAATCATCTGCCTTGGAGATAGCTATGCATATGAAGCACCTAATTTATACCAGAGTATTTGAACACCAGCTAACCATATTTTGCTGCAACTGCTCTTTTAATCATTAAATGCTGGTTACCACCTAGCCATAGTTTAATTTCTGCAAAATAATAAATTTTTATATGCACAAGAATCAAAAGATCTTGAATAGTACAAGTTTAAAATATTTTAAAAAACATTCATTCAGATATTGTTATCACTAATTAATACAATCAAATAATTATTTGTGAATACAAGGTCAAAACCACCCAAAACTTTGCAGACAGGCCACAAGACCAGTGGTGAACCTGTTGCAAACGCTACTGAAGATGTACTGTTGCAGCTGAATGCAATATCCATGTTTACCAGAGCACTAGAAATTAATGTACATATTCTAATTATTAATAAAACTTCTATTGACACTTATGCCAAAGTTTTGATTTCACTGTTCCTTTCTTTACTATGAAAAGGCAATTGAACATATTCCATATTGACTTTCCAACCTATCAGGGATTCAGGACTGAGATTTTGAAGAGGAATGTGGATATTGATTTCACAATACTACCAGTACCTCAGTCTCTTGTTATTCCTATTTGTTACTTACTGAAAGGCTACAGAAGACATTAAATTTATTTTTACTATATTGGAATATTATGAAAAAATTATTTGCAATCTTTTTCAAGAAGTTTTAAAAAATGATAGCTAGAAAGTAAATTAAAAAACCCACCTATGTCAGATGTGTCCACATGAGAGTTCTCAGGAGATACCTTAAAAGCACATGAAAGGAATTTTAAGACTTAGTAGCATAAGTTATATTAACTAGTCTGTAGACTTTTCAGCTCTCACTACTTGCTCAATTTTTTGGGGGGGATGGTGGTAGTGAAACAAACCTAGTCATATCCCACAAACTATGTCCTAATGACACCATCTTTATCAACAAATCTGTACACAAATTTGTCTTGATTCACATCCAATTACTCAATGGGGAAAACTATTTTCTTCTCAGCCCTTCTATATTCAGACAAATAATTCAAGAAGAAGCTATTATGCAACAAGAGCCAAAAACAGTTGACAGATGAATTCTAATCACCAAATCTTTATCAGTATATACTGGGGATTTTCTCTGCGTTCCAATGTATAAGGAAAGTTTCTTAACTGCCCACTTTAAACAATTCTTAATTGTCTACTTCAAACAATCTACCTATAATATTTCAAATAGGTTTTTTGCTCTATTTCGTACAAGTCTTGATAGTTGCATAATAAGCTCATTTATATAGATAAGGAGCCTTTTCTAAGTGTTTACAACCCACATCTAACATCATGTTCTTCAGAATGTCTTTTTTAAATGTCTTAATCTATTCTGTCCAGTTCAATCATAAAAATCAGTGTATTGTGGGTTAAAATGACATCAACAAAATGAGACAATCCTAACTACCATCTGTGTAAAACAAATAATTAGAAGTGACCAGTGAGATGGCCCATATCACTCTTCAAATGCCGAATATTTTCTCCTTAAAAAGATAAGGAGTCAAAAGAAGTTATTCTATAGAACCACAGATTTTACACACCATAATTAAAAAAAGTTAGACACACATATTGCTTAACTAAAAAGACACTTGATCATTTAAAATCGATGTCCGACTGCTCTATCTCCCTTTGAATAAACTTAAAAGAAGAGTAGAAGTCAGCCGAAATCCATGGCTGATGTAATGGCTGTTATTCAATACCACAAATATCACAATGGGATGGAGGATATATAATTATATGAAATATACATGAAGCCTACCACATAAACAACATGAATAGGTACGTAAAAATAAATAAATAAATAAATAAAAATAATGCATGAGTACATCACCACAAAAGGTATTAGACAACCACATACAGAAGTCCAGAACTTGAATTCATCACCATCTCAAAGCACAGAACTTATTGCGGGAGCAAACTATCCGGGGAAGTATACTAGATGATCAACATTAATCAGAACATGAAGATTTTAATTTTACACAAACATGTACCTGATAAGTAGATATACAACTTTCCTAAAATGATGCAACTACATGTGGGGAACTACATGAGGGGAAATATAAAGCAATTGTTTAATAAGATACCTGAAGTTTGAAGAACCGCAGTGAAATACTTCAAACCATCAATTTTTTTCCAGAAGTACTTATTTAAGGAGAATAAAGTGATTCAATTCAGTGATTAGTAGGCCTTTAAAAATCTAACTTTATAGCTATGGTACAGGACCATCTGCTCATGATTCATTTCTTAGCTTTTGACTATATAAATACCTTTTTCTAAAGAGGCTTTATAATAGTAGATGCAATGTGGTGCCCATACCTGATGTACTGTTGAATGTTCACCTTCAAAATGACTGGTCTGTTGCTTTGACATATCTTAACATGCATGGGAGGAAAAAATAATTTAATTTCAATTTGACAAGTTACAGATCAATGTTGTACCTGAACTCATTAATTCTTCATTTGTATATACTCTTATTTATTTTGAAAAATACTTAACACAAACATTGAACAAATGGAAACCATACATAGGACTGAAACAAAGAACAGACAAGTGACAGAACAACATTCTAATCAAACATAGCAGACGTACATCTGATCAGATGTACATCTACCGTATTACATGTTTTCCTCTTAACCCATGAAGCACCACGGAAAATACAATTTGCCCCTTTATCAGGTGGTAACACTTGCAGAAAAGGAAGACAAATGCAAACTTTTTGTGCATTTTTCTTTGCATGTGTTGAAAAAGATAACAGAAAGACTAACTACTCCTGAAGTCTGAGGGTAGACTCCCAAACTTCTATTGCATCTTTTTAATGACTATTTGCAAGAGGGCCTTCCAGAACTGCCATGTCTGTCTTCCTGCACAGATAGAGCCACCCACAATCTTTGTGGTGTCCCCTCGCCCCATTTATTTCATAAGAAGCAGAAGAAATATAAAACATGTAAGAGCTGTCTAATTTAGCAGAGATTTCCCCTTTTTACATTTGAACCTATACTTTGTTCTTCATTAGCTATTGCAACTCAAAGAGACTTAAATAAAACCCAAATTGTATTAGACCCACAGAGAAGTAGCTATCTTCAAATAAATGGGACTTCCACATACGCTTATTTCACAATTAGCCTCTAAGCCAGATATTGTTGCTATTAAAATTACTGAGACTGAAAACTGTTTTGATATTGCTGAAAAGTTACATTTCTAACCATCGCCTTGTTAGATTTAACAAGCTACAGCCTCTCAAGTCTGTAAACAGTGCATATGATTATGATTTGCAGACAAGAATTATTGTCTAAATCTAAAGTTAATAATGCATAAATAACAGAAATGTAATATTTTCCAAAAAATAAGATCTATATTTCCAAACATATGACTCTGCTGATACTAAAGCTGTAGTGGGACTTCTCATGATTGGATGCATGCAATAGACTTAAATCATAAAAATAATACATGTGCTTTAGCAGACATGTTTACTCAACTCAAGACTGTCATTAAACAAGTTTCTGTTTAACGCAGAATTTGTTGTCCTTGCTTCTTTCTACATTTCTGTTTCCAGGTAAATTAATGTCAAATATCACAAGCAATTTACTTTTTTGGGGAGGTTAAATGGTAAGAAAACTTCTTATACCCAACTCAGGCACATAGGTATCATTTACTCCTATAAACACTTCATATGCTTGGCACTATTAAATAATATATCTAAAGATTTCCAGTTTTCTAAAGGCTTAAAGCATATAGCAAGGAACCTAAAGGTGTCATCTATTCCTCCTTCCATTTTAAAGCAGGAACAACTATACCTAACATACCTCTAGGAGAAGTCTAACCCATTCTTAAGAGAACTCCATAATCTCTAACAAAGGTATTTCAGGCCTTCCTTATGTTTACATTTGGAAAGCTTTCCTAATATTTATTTAGCTGGAAAAAGTCCTTGAAAAACATAAACATCACCTGGCAATAACTAAAACCAATGTGTATTATTGACATTCCTTTCATACCAAAACTGAAATACAGTAGCCATTAAAAAAAAAATTAACTCTATCCCAGCTGAAACCAGGACACCTAGGGGCTCTCTTTTGTTCTCCACCCCCTGCAGTGGGCCTAGTAATTTTTTCCTTTTTCTGACTCACTCCAGCTAGTCAAGCTACTATTGAACACAAAACAAAGTACCCTACCACAAGTTTTATCACTGCTGAACAGCGCAGAAAACCTGTTTTGTGTGCTTTGCATACTAGGCACCTGTTTGTATCTTCTAGCACAGCGTGCGCTGTTTTCACAACAGAGTGATATTCTTGGTTGGCTCAACCAGCCTTCAATATTGCCTCTTCCTGCAATTGATTATTCCTACATAAGTCTAACACTTTGAACTTCTCTGCATGAAGTTCTTAAAGTTTCCTTTAAGTTTTAGCCCCAATTTGTCAGACCATCTTTCACAGCGGTCTTCCCTACTTGGTATCATCTGTGAGTTACTTAAGGATATCCTTTTACTATTTAGTTAATGAAAGTATAAACTAGTAATTTGCTCAGGACAAGTCCTGGAAAAAAAATCCCTTACATTTCACTTCAGTTTGCACACAGACCATTGCTAACTACTCTAAGCACAGTTTTCCAACCAGTAGGAAACCCAGGCTATAAAAACACTCTCTCATATAAAGTTAATGAAGCATATTATATAACTAGAAGGCTCTGGCTTCAGCCTGTAACCTTCTCAGGAAATTTATGTTCGCTATTTTGCAAAATACTACGGTAATGCTTCCTTTACAATATATTAGTAATGCCTTTTTTTTTTTTTAAGAAGTTGAATAAAGCATTATCCAAACATTTCTGGATTAGGAACACAGGAAGTCAGAATAACGTGCTAATGTCTCACTGAAATCCCTTACTAAGCAAGATCTATGAAACACCACAGAGGGTGTTTTCTTTCAAAAAAAAAACTCAAGAAAAGAAAGAACTTTAAGTGGTTAATATATCACAAAAATATCACTCTCCTTGGAGACTGAGGTTTAACATACTTGGTCCTCCCATACTCAGAACTGCCATCTATTAAAAAAAAAAACGAAGCAACACACAAACAAAATACTACACTGAAATGATTGTAATTCTACCCAGTAAAATTTCATAGGGGTACTGGACATGTTATCCAAATAGTAAAAATAGATTCTAGCAAAATTCAGAATTGTGAGTTGGAAAAAATAATACAAGTTATATTCCAAGGGAAGGAGTTCATTAATAAGTAGTTGGGTCTTATAAAGATATTTTAAATGTTCACACTTCATAGCACAGAACTTTATATATCCTAATTGAAAACATGTATCAGACCCACCTAAGAGTATAGAACAAGAATAGGTAAAACTTGCACATTAGCTTTAATAATCCATAGCCAGAAGCAGCTTTTATTCTTGGGTTAGATTTTTTTGGGGTGTGTTTTGGGGTTTTTTTTTTGGATTTTTTTTTTTTTTGGGTAACACCAACCACAACCAGCCAGTTCAAATGCTAACTCCATGTACTTCTGTATTTCAAATAAAAAAGGCAATGCAAGATATGATTTGCTTAAATTGAAAAAAATCCAAGAGATTCTATCTTTTATAACATATGTAAATATACATGTATAAATACAAATCTGTAAAAGCAGTGTTTTCCTTATAACAAAAGTTGTCAACACTAGTGCTATTCCCCACCTTCAATATTTAGTTAAATATTTCTTCCCTAGGATAACTTAAAACATAATTAAATAATAAAGACTTTGCTCAAGTTATATTAAAATTTGGAAAAAATACATAATGTATCAATTTTTCTGCTTTTCTACCTTGTCTATAATGCAGTACACTAAATTTAAAATTAATTAGATCAAGCCTTTGTAGCATTAAAGAAACGCCAAGTGAATTCCTTCAATAAGAACTTCTAAGGTATTCAGACCTTAGGTCAAAACACAAAGATTAACAAAAAATTTCTTCTAAAAGACTTCAAATACTGTATCTTTTGAAAACCTAACTGCTAGATGCTCTTTCTTTCTGAGTTTTACTGCAGATTGTAGCCAGTCATTTTTTTGTACTATTCAGACCCATCAGCACATATTTTCTAAAAATTAGAAGTAAAGGTCTGGACCATCTAAATCTTTTTGTATCAGACCCGTATTTCCCAGCTCAACCTTTTAATATCATAGGCTGATTCAAAGTCTATACCTGAACCCTGTAACATTTTTTGGTAAGATTGTAGAGGGAGAGAGACACTAGGTTGTGTTTTGTCCTCAGATGTTCAGCACAAAATTTTCTCAGATGAATGTTGTAAAATAAGCAACGCCAAAAAAACCACCTCAAAACCCTCAGAAAACAAGTCCAATACACCTGCGCTGTACTACACATCATAATTTCCCCCCATCGTTTATCCCAGTAAAAACATGTATTTTATTGGAACATACAGCTCCTTTTCAGAAGAATGAGAAAAATCTTTAGATGTCATACATCTCCCTAAGTAGTATTGGAATTACACTTCAATGTGCAGTCTTGATTTGACTTCCACCATGACACTTGATCGCTAATGAAATAACTATACACTACTTTTTCCTGCAGGCAGCCTGATTCATTTAGTACACAGAATAATCTGCTAAATTTTTGATAGCTCATCATGCTGTTTCATGAGATTCTTTTAACACAGATTTTATAATATGCCTACTTATCTAGTTAATTTCAAAAAGCTAGTGACTTCCTAATTTCTCCACTTGTATGCCCATGTAAGTTAGGGCTGGAATTTTCAGATTCAGTGAACACCTGACAAAACTGACAAATACAACAAAAAGCGTACTGTTTAATTGATAAGGGGAGATTATTTTAATCAACTTGTAATGATAGCAACACCAATTATAATGTATTTACTCATCTTAAACATTTTAAACTGCATTTCGGAATCCTTATGAACACAACTACTGTTGGTTTTTTGGGTGGTTCCCCCCACAAAAAACAGTGAGTATCCTACAGAGTTTGGCATAAAACCAGGACATCTTCTATTAAGCTAAGATTCTTTGGATAAGATAATTTATAGCACTTTTTTTTAAAACACTTTACCTGCATTCCTTTGACTTCCTCTATTATGCTGCAATTAGAAAAAGAAAAAAAAAAAGCCATGTCAGAAGAATCTTAGAATAGTAAAGTTATTTTAACCAATGCCTTCATTTACTTTGGTGTGTCTCACAACTAGGCACTTCCTAAATAATCATTCAGTTTCCTTCAGGTTTCCCATGGCCTTACCAGAAAAGCCACAAATACCTGGTAAAACTTACCTGATCATCCATGTCTTGCCGTACTGTTGCTGTTAAAATCACTACAGAAACATAAGCTATAGCTAGCTTAGCCCACATAAAATGCTAAGACAGAGAACTCCTCTTACAGTCCTTAATGGATTTAGTCTGTAAAGTTGTGCAGCAATGCTTAGTAGATGATGCACAAGGTATTACCAGGAGTGGAAAAGGAAAGGGAAATACAGCTCCTTTTCAGTCTCCATTAAATCCACTCTTGTTACCCAAGACTGAATTTCACTTGTCCCCTCACTCTGTGGGGTTCAGAACAGCTTCTGTGTTAACTACCAAGGCACAATACCACAGCTTCACTTTTTAGACAGATATTAGGAATGTAGCAGCAAGATGACTTTTGACAGTTATGTAAGAAACACTGAGATTTTGATGAAATTCACTGCGGAGTTCCTATGGGGGAGTTTAGGAAATAAAAAAAGAAGCAACTGCTTGTTTAATATAAACACTCAGAATGAAAAATACAGATCATATAGCCACAACCATAATGGCTTTACCCTGACACAGCGAGAACTAAGACTGCAAAGATACTTTAATTATTCTAGCATTACTTTACAGAAAAAAATCTAAAGATGAAACCAGTAAGCCGTTCGCAATTGAAAAGCTGATTACCTGAGGGATACCACTTGTCACTGATCTTCATCTGGACATTGAGCTGTTGACCACTATTCTCTGGATGTGACTATCCAATCAATTCCTCATCCACCGAACAGTCCACCCATCAAATCCATGTCTCTCCACTTTAGAGAGAAGGATGTTGTAGGGGACTGCGTCAAAGGCCTTAGAGAGGTCCAGATAGATGATACCCATAGTTCTTCCCTTGTCCACTGATGTAGTCACTCCATCATAGAAGGCCACTAGGTTGGTCAGGCACGACTTGCCCTTGGTGAAGCCATGCTGGCTGTCTCAAATCACCTCCCTGTACTCCACATGCCTTAGCATAGCTTCTAGGAGGATCTGTTCCATGATATTCCCAGGTACAGAGGTGAGGCTGACAGGTCAGTAGTTCCCAGGGTCCTCCTTTCTACCTTTTTCAAAAAATGGGTGCAATGTTTCCCTTTTTCCAGTCACCAGGGACTTCATCTGACTGCCACTCATAAAGAGTGCCTTGGCAACTACATCAGCTAATTCCCTCAGGACTCTCGGATGCATCTTGTTAGGTCCCATAGATTCAGGGTTCAGGTTCCTCAGGTGGTCATGAACCTGATCTTCTCTTACAGTGGGAGGGACTCTGCTCCCCCACTGCCTGCCTTGCAGTCCATCCACTTGAGAGGTGTGGGAAGAGAGGTTGCCAGTGAAGACTGAGGCAAAAAAATTGTTGAGAACCTCAGCCTTCTCCTCATCTGTTGTTACCAGTTTGCCAGTCTTGCTCACCAAGAGGGTATGCTTTCTTTGACCTTTCTTTTCTGGCTGACATACCTGTAAAGCCCTTATTATTCTTTGCAGCCCTTGACAAGTTCAGCTCCAGCTGCACCTTGGCCTTCCTGACCCAATCTCTACACAACCAGGCAGCATCCCTATACTCTTCCCAGGACACCTGTCCCTGCTTCCACTGCCTATGCATTTCTTTCTTGCCCTTTAGTTTCACTAGCAGGTCTCAACTCAGCCATGCTTGTCTCTTGCCCTCTTTTCCTGATTTCTTACACCTGGGGATTGAGAGCTCTTGTGGTCTATGGGAAGTGTCCTTAAAGATAACCAGCTCTGTTCTGCTCCCGTGCCCCTGAGGGCAGTTTCACAGGGGGTCCTATTGATTAACTCCTTGAAGGGGTGGAATTTTGCTTTCCTAAAATTCAGGATCCTGACTTTACTCTTTGCCTGATCCACATCCCTCAGGACTGCGAACTCCACCAGTCCATTTTTTCATATTATACATTAAAAAAAAAAAGAAATATTGCTAACATTTTGACTGCATAGTAGGACTATATTATTAAATACCTCAAGTACTTCCTTCGTCCATTTTTTAAGCTTCTTGGTTGACACTTCCCCCCATTGTTTTGGTCCTAGAAATAAGAGATAACAATATGAACATAGCTTTTCTTATAACACTATCTATACCGAGTATCATTCTAACAAACATAAACATCTAGGAAGAACATATTATATAGTAACAAAACATTATCAAATCTGAACAGCCTTCAATATAATTGCTGAAAACAAAACTTATAGGAAAAGAAACCAAGAGAATCTTGTAATTGCAAGTTCATCCAGAAGTCAGGCAAAAAAAAAAAAATAACCACATGCTGAGTCTAACAACATTGACCTAAAATCCAAAAAGCATTACAGCCCCAGATGCTATGAAGAATGGAACAAAAGCAAATTATTTTACTTTTTAAATTTAGTTTAATGCATATGGACTACATGGTATCTGAGGTTACTTAAAGGCATAATTAAGTCTTTAGAGGACTGAGATCCATATTCATTCCCTATTGAATAGAGGTTACCAAACCAAAAGCATAACCAAGCCTTTACAAACTCAACTGTCTATTACAGTGCTGTATGCATGTAACACCTATTCATGCATATCAACTTCCTGCTAATACCTTCATTCCTTTGTTTCCCCTCAGTCTTCTCTATTTTGGTGGTTCTTCTTACAAGACATCCAAATATTTACCATTCTTACCCTGAACTTTGCTAATAACTTCTTCTGTTGTCTAAAACAGAGCACGCAATGGACTACAGTGGTGCATATAAACAAACTACCAGTATTATACGTGTGTATCAAAATTTACATATGAAATGACATACCTAAGTGGACAAAATTCAATATCTGTCGCAATTAAATGTTATATAACTGCCAATGCATGATTGCCAGTTGCATGATTTACTAAGCGTAAATATTGAAGCTTTAAGAATTTCTTACCGTCAGGCGTATTGTAAGTGAGAGTTTCCATGGAAATAAGTAAGTCATCTTCAAAAGGATGATTATACTAAATAAAAAGGACCATTAAAGATTAGAATAAATGGTTAAAACAATGTTTTTAACATGCATTTTAAGTATTCTTTTTATACAAGTTTCTTTTGACCCAAACACGAAACTGTGAGTATGTTGTTTTATTGGCTGAAGTTAGAAATCAGCAATCTGGAAATATTAATTCCTAGAGAAAATGTATTTTAAGCATGTATGCAAGTCATTGAATTTCAAGGCATAAGCCACTCACTGACAAAATGGGGCTTCAGAGTTTTCAAAAGTCATTAAGCTACTCTATTACAGAGTTTCTTCTAAACTTCCTCTGTAGTAACTTGAAGTAGCCACTTAGCATAGACCTACAGCTCATGACGTATAAAAATATCCAATCTAACGCTGGATGAGAAAAATGTTCTAGAACCAGACCTACCCTTAAGCCAGTACCTAGACATTAGCACAAAACATTTCCCTAAAGAGCAAAGCTGATGTTCCTGAATAAGTACACACATCTCTGGACGGACACACATGATTGCCACATCTTTAACCCAAAATGGCTCTAAAGTAAGGAAGATTCGTGGAGGGAGTCTCCTGCCTCTTTCTGCGGTTTCATTGAAAATAACTTATCTAATGTTAGCTAATTTGGGTTAAGGGCACTATAAAGACAACTCAGACTTCTATTTAAGTGACTTATTTAATACTGGCAAGCCCGGAACTAAGTTTTATGGACGTATTTGAGGTTTACTAACTTACTCACGCCAAGGCACAGGAGTGCATGGCTCAGCACAAACTGCAGAACTGCATAAGTCCCTGGGTGACAGCTGCTTTTGGTAGCCAGGAAAAAATAGGAGCTTCTGACACCACAAATAATTAACTGATGAAGAGAATTCAATGTCAGTTACTGCAAATTAGTGCACAGAAAGAAAATTGAACCTGTCAGTACTGACACACCAGGACTCGGAGGTGGTGAGGAAGGAAGGAAGCGGCGAGCGCTGCCACACCCTAAGGCGAGGTCGGCAGAGGGCCGCGCTGCCTAGCGGCCTTCGAGAGCCTGTCAGAGGGGCGCACAAGGGCGGCCAGGCCCGGCCACGCCACACGCCATTTCGGCAAGAGAAACCGTAAGCGGACTGCGTTCCTGAGACAGGCAGCAGGAGCGAAGCAGGGCAGCGGCAGCCTGGAAGCCGCGCGGGGCACGGCCGCCCCGGTGACAGAGCTCCCCCGCTGCCCCCACCTCAGGACGGCGACGAGAGCCCCTGCCCATGGCGCCGGCCCAACGGCAGGGGCGGCGCGCGAGCGTGGCCCTCACCCGCTCCAAGATGCGGTTGATGGAGGCCACGAAGCGGGCGTTGCTCCGCCGCAGCCGCTCGTC
>VYXH01006275.1:0-111924 GCA_013397275.1 Burhinus bistriatus | reverse complement strand
GCTATGAAAGAGAATATTGTTAATTAATATGATGCAGAAACGCAGACATTTCAAGAAGGAAACTTTGGTGCCTGTATAGTGCTTGAAGCCTATCCTCTGTTCTGTCTAAGCTCCACATCTTCTGCAATTCCATTGAGTAGGTCTATGCAAAAATGTTTGACAGATTTAACCTCAACTTCTCTTTGATTAGTTTGGCTTATAGAAGAATAATTTGTGGAACTGAGTTGTATGTGCCATTGCTTATCCTGGGGTACACTGCCATATGTAATCATTTCATTCGTGGTGTTTATTCATATTTGGAGAGCGCCGTGTCCTCTCTAGCTCATAAGTTAGCCTGGCCTCAAACTGTATTTTATTCCTTTAATCTTTTTATCACTTTTTTATAAATCGAAACATCCGCACTAAGTCATATTTTTACTATTCTGCTCTGAACTCTCTCCAGTCAGTCAATATCTTTGAGTATGTAGGCATCTGGAATAGTAAATAATTTTCTGAAAGCAACCTCTGAAGAACCATATAAAAAGTGATTTACACATCTATTCTCTGTAGATGTTAATCTTCAGATACAACCAAAACATCACATTGACTATTGAAATGACAAACTCGTCTCTCTTCAGTATATTTCTTCCGGATTGCATGCTGCTCTCACTCTTTGTACAAGGGAGTATGAAAGCATAAAATAACTGCTCTTTTCCAGAAACCCTTGCACAGCTCAGCTTGTGTCATCTCGGTGAATATAATTAGAGATTCAGAGGCTGTGAAAAACCGCTGAGAAGTGTGGAGGGGGGAGTAGCTGTAGGCATGCAGAAGAGCTGGCTGCCTGTGGAAAAGGGAGCGTGAACATCCTGGGAAAACACCACAGTAAATTAGTCAGCACAGGGCAGGTGCTGCAGCAGGCGCTGTGTACCATTGCCTCTGCGAGGTGCCCTACCTTCCCTGTTCTCCTAGAGGTAGGACAGAAAGTGGTATTTTACTCCTCCTTGCTCACAACTCTATCCAAAGGCACAAATTCATTCCTTCATGTAAGGCAGTCCCTGCATGAGTGTTTGTTAAACAGAAAACTGTTTCCAAACCTTATCATAATTAAACACACCCAACCACTCCACAACTCTGCTTATATAAAACATAAACCAAGACAAAAACCCAACCACAGCTGGCCATCAGGAAGCCATCAAAAATCTTGCCCATCAAGCCAAATACTTTGCTGAACTGCCAAACACAGTACTGGGCTGAGAAACATTATTTAGCTCCCTACTTCTGAACATGGTGCGTAGGCCTGCTGGAAAGGAATCGGAGCAGGCTCTAAGGCTGCCCTTGCTGGGTTGCTCGTTCTCTGAAGGTTTTTTACTGCCCTTAGTTGTTCAAGAGCATATTTAATTTTATGGGGGAGTAATTTAATAAATTCCAGTCTAATCAGTCCTCTGCCAGAATGGGACTTTGCTGTTTTCATTTCTTTCCTGGTACACTGGGTCTGGCCTGGCCGGGATGGAGCAAACTTTCTTCATAGCTGCCCTGTGGTGCTGTGTTTTGGGTTTGTGGCTAAAACAGTGTTGGTAAGATATTAATTATGTGGCTATTGCTGCGCAGTGCTTACAGGCACAAGGCTTTCTCATTTTTCCCCCGCTCTGCTACCTCTTACCTGCCAGTGATTATGAGTAGGCTGGGGCTGTGCAAGAAGTTGGGAGGGGACACACCAGGACAGCTGACCCACATTGATGAAGGGGATTTTCCATACCATATGACATCATGCTTAGCAATAAAAGCTGGGGTAGAAGAAGAAGATGAGGGTTTTTTTCTTCCATATTGGCCATTGCTTGAAGACCTCTGCTTGTGGAAGGTAGTGAGTCATTGCCTTTGCATCACTTGGTTTTTGTAGGGTTTTTTCCCCCTCTTTCATTCACATGCTCAACTGTCCCCATATTGACTCAGGAGTTTTATTGCATTTGCTCTTCCTCTTGCCTCCCCAGTCCCACTGGGGTGCGTGTGAGTGCTTGGATGCTGGCGGGGCTCAACTCACAGCACCTAGTTACTTCTGGAGCCACCTGATCACTGAAATATGTCCGACTATAAGCTCATTTATAAAGGCAGGCCCCAAGTTCGACCACCATGTCTGTGAATAGGGGGACAAGCAATTACTAGGACAGCCATTACCTTGAAATGGTCAATCCTCTTTTCCATCACATGTGGAAATGGAGGAGTGAGGCCAAAAGTCACTTTTTATCATTGAGGACTCAGGGCACAAAGCTCAGGAATCAGACCTAGGAGGACTGTACTACCATTGAAGCAAAGAATGAGAATTTCCTTGAAAAGGAATGAGCAATTCTTGCCCCTTTCACTATTCACCACTTTCCCCAGTTTCTCAGCATCCACTGAAACTGTCTGGATTGACTTTTGCTCCAAACCCTTCACTCTCTCTGGCATTTTGTAGAAGTAGCTCCTGCCTGGATTGGCAAAGAACTGAGTGTCACCAGTATGCTGAATGAATTCCACAACTCAACAGTCATGTCACGCCTCCCTTGCATAGATGTCGAACTGTTTCACAAAACGTAGCAAGAATTATTAACCTTGCTTGATAGATAGAAAACCCAAGGCACAGAGCTAAGTGATTTGCCCAAGGTTATGAACATGCTGTTGGCAGATCGATGAATAGGCTGTAGGCACATCCTAAATTCTAGTTGAGCATCCCTCTGCTTGACAGTATTAACATCTAAATAATCATAGCCAGTTCCCATGAGCGCTTTCACACACAGCAGGATGGAAGGCTCAGGGTCTATCCCCAGTATGCTAGTCCTCCTGAGGAGCCCATGACTACCTGTCGTGTCCCTTTGGGTCTTCCTTTGGAAGAAAAGAAGCAACCATTTTGCATGACCCCGTCCGTTCCTGCCAGCTTACACAAATGTGCAGTTGGACATATTGGAGGTGATATCAAAGCATATTCATCTGTAACTGGCCACTAAAAGATGTGCTGTAATCAGCACGGCTACCTAACCTCTGTCCTGCATGAGCAGATTAAATTGTTTTAAAATGTTTGAACACAGGGCTCATTGTAATCAATGTCATTCTGTTGATCAGATCAGCAGGAGTGAAAAATAGAACCACATTTACTCAACAACAAATATTGGCAGCGCTTCTGAAACAGGCCAAGGGCTTATTGAAAAGAGTATTGATTGAGCCAAGAAAACATCAAGCAGTTATAAAAGTTTAATCATATTCTCATTCAAGCCTGCCTTCAGTGCCAGGAATTAAAATTCCCCCATCTCCTGAGGACGGAAGATACATTTCCATAATGTTCTGTAGCTTCCAACACTGCATCTGTACCGAATGGTGGAATTATTCATTGCAAATGATTTAGCTGAGATACACAGCCCTTTCTACTGTGAGTGTACAGATTATGCATAAACAAGCTGTGATTTTTTGAATGTTTCTCATTTGCAATTGTTTAACAAAGAGCTGGGCAAACCAGAGTTAGCCCACAAGGTATTTTTGAAGTGGTCAAAATAAATATTTGGTCTGCATGATTCAACAACATATGCCTGGTTGCTCAAACTAGATGAAACTGTAACAGTTCCTCAGCTAGAAAAGATTAGTTTCATTAAAAGGATATGTCTATGTCCTTATTAGAAAACTGCTCCTAAACGTTTGCAGTTGCCTGAGAGAACTGCTGTATGCAGAGAGTGAAAGGCCATTTTCAGAATGGCTTATTTTGGCACAAGTGCTGTGGCAGTGTCTGATTATAGAAGCTGTATGTGGTTAAAGAGCACAGAAGTTTGTGCTTGCTGGGAGAAAACAGGAAATGGTTTTTCTGGGCTGCAGTTGCGAAGATTCACACCTTTCTAAGCTAGACTCACAGCTGTGGAGAACAAAAAGAAAACAGAGCTATGCCTGAGCTATTATTTCCCATCCTTTTTCAACCTTCTGCTTTTCTTACGTCTGAGGCAAGCTTTATGGAAGTCAGGCATTGCTGGGTCTGTCCTGCAAGGGGAAATGTGAATGTAGCAGGGGCAGCAGTATCTCAGCTGGCTTCCAAATAGCTGGGACTGTAGCATTAGAAAGGGTGGCAGGGTTGCGCAGGGCATGGACTTTCCCTGTACATGCCTGGGAGCCCTCAAACAAGCTGCTGTATTCTCAAGGATAAATCAGAGTTACATGGCATGTACGCCTGTGTTGTACAATTCACTTATATCCTACTCAAAATAAGGTGTGGTAGGCATCCTCCTCCTTTACAAAGCTCATAAGAATTCATGGCTACAAATGGGGTCAGTGGGTAGCATAGCTTTACAGACATGTCCTGCTTGTCTCAAACCTCTGACTTCCGACCACTGTGGATCACAAAGCGAGGAGTTAAACCCATCTGGACATGTAGGCTTCAATTTTCTTCAGGTGGCGTATCGCTTCTGAGGTGCAAAGGACAGTTGTATTGGTACATGGAGTTCTGAATTTCTGACCTTTCTCTTTCTTGCCCCTGCCTTTCTTCTGTGAGCTCTCTTCAAGGAAGTGGGAAGAAATTTTATGTGTGAAGAAGGCTTGAAAATTAAAATAGGGTCTGTGTGAAGTTGGGTGAAGAACTGGGTTGCAGAAGAAAAATCAAAGGGGATGAATAAAGACTTGGTGACCAAGTGCTGGATAGAAAATAAAAAATTGTGATACATTGATGGGGGTAGCTTGGGTGGAGGTGGGCACAAATAGCAGCAGGGCCAAGAGGAACAGGGAAAGCCTGAAAAACTTTCTTGAACCATCAACAGATGCACACAATGTGGATGCTTGGAGGCCATTTTCTCAGGACAATGAGGAGGAACTTGATCACCCCACATGAAAACATACAACAGGAAGATTAAGACCAATTCCTTTCCCAATTTATCTGGGAAAGAAATAGTCAAAGTCACAAGTGCAGAGCACAGGGCTCTGCAGAGCTGTTGTGTCCTGAGGCACCTGTGGCACCACGTCTCCGATCTGGTGTCTAACACTCATGGGTTTGTAGTAGAGTACCCCTAGCTCCAGCTACACCTGCTACACAAGCCAGGACAGTGCTTCCTAATGGCACCTATGCTTAAAAATGCCCCATTTGAGGACACATTCCAAGTCTACACTATTATACCATGGTCCTTCACACATCTTCCAACACCCCTAGCTACCTGTGCGTATTGCACAGGTATGTGTGCTCATCGAGTTGCTTTGACAAGCTGAACGCTGTGCTCCCCATCACTGAACCCAGTATTTAGAGCATCACACATCACCATGCTCAGTTCAACTGAAAGTTTAGGTCTGCCTTTTGGCACAATATATCCATATAATTTAGAAAGAAGAAGGAAGTATTGCTTTGCACTAGTTTTCTGCCTTACACTTATGATGTATGAGGTTAACATTTTTTTGCTTAGACATTTCTTTGCGTTTAGAGAATGTATGGTAAGGCATATACAGACCTATACTGTGAGGTGAGGGTAAGATCATCTCAACAAGGAGATGGGTGCTGGGAAGGAGCAAAGGAGCTGCTAGTCAAGGGGTTGTATCTCTTGCTTATATATTTTAAAAGCATTACCATACGTAGATTACCAGCATGTGGGGAAAAAAAAGATGATCAGGAATCATTTACAGATACAGATTAGGATTACTTTTAGAGTGGAAATTAGAGCTGGATTTATATAGCTCTATATAAATATATATCTGGTCACCATACTACTACAGAGTTTATAGTGAAATTGATTCTCAACAAAACCTCCTTTAAGAAAAATTTGTGCTTATTCGGGCTTCTCTATCTCTGCACTCTTTCTGGTATCACAGAAACATGTGGAGATAGATCTGTAGCCAAATACTAATCTCATAAACTTCACAAACACTAACTAACACCATCTGTGGCAATTTTTACTGCAAATTACCACAACATGTGAAATGCTTCTCTCAGTCTGATAAGCAGAGCCTTGTCATGGGAATAGTGTCACAAGGCCTCTCATTTCCAGATGTCTCTGTTTTAAATATATAGGAAAAGATGCTTTATGATATCTCTCCAGTAAACAGGAAAGTTCATCTTCTCAGTGTGCCTTGAATGTCAATGCAAAGCAGAAATGAAAGAAATCAAAATAAGCAGCAGGAGTAGCACATCTGTGAGTAAAAGGTTTTCTCCAGCACAAAGCTACTCCCCAGATTCGGGAAAGCCATTTTTATCTGTCCTCTCCTGCTTATTCTCGGGGTCTGACTCCCTCTCCCTTGAGCTTCCAGTAGTAATTTGGACAAGTAGAAGACAGCAAAAAGGATTTGAAGGGAAAAAAAACAAAAACCTTCAGCCACAAGCAGACCAAAACAGTGGGAACAGGAAAACAGACATGGACAAACAGCCCATCATACTCTATATCTGATTTGCTTGCTTGTCACATAAAATACTCCTTCCTGCCAGCAGCAGACTGTCTTGCCACAAACATACTTTGCCATCACCTCTTTCAGGAGAAACTCTGGGGAGCTAGAAGGATTTTGCTTTGAAGATTTCTCTTCCATCTGAAACAACAATATAGTTTATTTGTTGAACCATTTCATCCTAACTTCTGTACCTGCAGAACAGCCATTTCTTATGTGTTCACCCTCACTTTGGGCTGCCTTAAGATCATTGGTTGGCACTTCCCTTTAGTCTTGGGAATAGCTGCTCGATGATTAGTGTGCCCATTCAGCTTCTCTTCAGAGATCTGACAGCATTTGGCACTTTCCTGGACAGGAGGCAGAGAAGGTGACAACAGAACACATCCTGTATCTGAGTGGGGACAAATGTGCTTTCTGCAACAATCAAACCCACTTGGAAGCACCAAGTTAAGATTTATAATTGTGTTCTCCAGAGGCATGTACTAACCCTAGGAGGCAGAATGCGTCAGGTTTGGAGCTTCCTTTTTTGGGGAGCATCGCTACACCTTTATTTTCTTTGATTATTCATATCGGCTTCTTCAGATGGTAGTTCTGATGTGCTGACCTACCAGTACAAGAGCTTCCTCTTTCCACTGACTGTCTAAGGAAAGTCAGCTCCTAACTTGGGTGCTTGGGAATCTCACCAGCTTAGATACTTAGAAAAAATTGATAATTAAAAAGCTTGGATTTTTTTCTGTATTTGTATTCCCTGTGCACTTTGGAGTTCTAGGGAAGAGCCCAAACTTTCTTGGAAAATTGAAAAAGTATTCTGCTTGGAGGTAGTTCTGGTCCTAAGTTATAGTTTGTGTTTTGCGGGCTGTTTGATGTTCACTATTTATGGAATGTTATTGGAAGTCATTGCATTACTTATAAGATGACTAAATTATTATGATCTTCATCAGAAGTTAATTGCTAGCTGATACTGCCATTAGAGGCTGAGCTGGTGAACAGGATTATCAAAGGGAAGACCTACCTAATTAAAAAATAAATGAGGGCAAGGGAATAAAGATCCTCTTTTGAGATAAACACCTTTAGTGTAATAAAGGAACAATGAAAGAACAATAGAAACCTCTTTAATTGCAAACATTCAACTTTTTCCTCTAAGTGCTAGCAGCTTTTTAAAAGTGATCTGTGTTTTAAATCTGAGGGGATTTGAAATACTCCAGGATAGAAGCAGTTTGTCAAATATTTGTAATTTAAATAAAAAGAGGAGGAAATGTGCAAACTCTTCCCATATTGTCCAGAACCATTAAAGCTATGTGCCAGAGGTATGCTGCCAGTGTAAAAAAAACCTACATCATATTTATTGCTTTGGGGACAGGGATGGAAGGAACATGTGAATGGATGCTAAGAATGAAAAGCTGTGCCTGAAGCCTGATGGGAGTATAGTTTCTTTTGATACATTCAAAATTGTGTCAGCCCTTTCCATGAATATTTCATTAGTTTTTAAAAGGAAAATGATCTTGGCTCTAATACATTACTCTTTTTTTTTTTTTTTTAAGTGTTTTCAAAATTCTTTTTTCATTCCTTCCCTACACACTTCTGCAGTAGCCCACAGAAGTACTGTGCGGCATAAAAGGTTAATAAGATTCTGAATAAATCAGGAATTTGGTATGTTCTTTAGATGTTAGCATGACGAAACTCTGTTCCGGTTTGCAGTCAATAGGATCATTGACTTACACTGGACTACCAATGGTCCATAAGTTCACATTCATTTTTTATTCTGAGTGTGTTTGCTTTCAGTTTTCCAAGAAAGGTGGAGTTTAAGAGATCTGTAATTGCTATGTATAATCAAAAAGCCAGAAGACTAGATGGCTCAGGGGTTAGGAGGATGGAAGACCAACCATTTTCTCTTTAGATCAGTTGCTCAAGACTCAGTTGTGAAAAACAGTACTTGAGTATTGTTGCCATTCAGAGAGTGTTTAGTGACCTGTGAGGAAGAAATTACTGTTCTTCCTAAATAAACAGTTTTCCACAGCATGAAAATTCTGCATGCCAACACACCTGTTGGTACCTTACTAACTTGGACAGCTAATGAGAGTAATCTAGAGAGGAACAATGAAAGGTAAATTTGTTTTGCTGGGCTGTTAAACATCCTCTACACAGAAACAAAAGACATCTTGAATGGTTAATTCCCTTGGTATTTGAGAGATCAGGTGCATATAGCAGTAGTACCCCAGCACTATGCTCAGGTAGAAAAAACTGCTGGTGCAGATTATCGATATTTCAGATTCCTTATTTGTAACATTGATAATCTGATTCTTTCTGAACGCTAGACAATCTCAGAAGGCAATTTTGGTTTGTACTTTTGTGCAGAAGATGGATATATAACAGGGTAGCGTGTATGACCTCTTTTGGGCTCTTCCTTCAACAATGCATTGTTGGAAAAGTTTTGCAATTCCATTAGGGCAGCAAGGAAAGCCAAATCTCAGACAGAGTGTCAGATGAAATACTACATACTTTCTGTCTAAGGTTTCGTTGAGCACTTGTAGAGGCAACTGAGTTGTCAAGTATCATCGGAGGTGCAGAACAGTCACAGAATGAACACACCTCTTCATAGCCTTAGTCTCTTCTTTTCCTGTATTCCATACTTTGATGTTTGGACTTTCCTCTAGAGCATGTCCCTTAGGGCCAGAGGTTGTCACACCATGATGTCCCTTTCACGGGGCCTGATCTCTACCTCCTTAGGTTTCTTCCCCTGCTTCTTTTTCCCTGTGGTCTTTTTGGGTGTTCTGCGACCCCCTCCCATCCGCCCTCCCAGTCTCTCCAGTATTCTGCACGGGATGTGGATTAATCTGTGTTTTTTGTAAACGGTGCAGCTTTAAGTGAGACTAGAAGTTCAGGCCTTACTGATAGCAGCTAGACTTTTAAACTGGAGCCAGTAGTACGTGATGTTTTAGCAACTCAAAAGTTAGTATTTCATTGCAGTGTTGTTTGTAAGTGCAGTAACAACTGCGTAGCAAGCTGTCTTAAATTCTCTTACAGCTGTACTGCAGAGGAGGTGGAAATAAAAATTAAGCAGTGATACAGGAAAACTTTTATAAAAACTGCCTTTGGCAGTTACGTTGCCTTTGATGGCTGAACCTTCTCTCACATGGCTGCTGTAAGGCGACAATCAGTGGAGGCCTAAGCATAAGACGTCACTTTTCAAATTGATCCATCTACCTTCGGAGTCATTCAAAGTCAGCGCTTTGTCTTCCGCTGTGTCCCTGTTGGGCTGTAGAAGTAGAAGGTTCCCTGCCTGTTACATGTACCAGCTGAGCAGAGGCTCCTTTCCAGATCTTTAGTTCAGAAGAAGTTAGGTCACTGAAGAATAAAGAAAGGGCTCACCGTAGCCTGGTTACTAATGTAGAAACGCAAGTGATGCAAACAGTTTGGGCAGGGACTGGAGAAAAGAATCTTTTCCAGCTGGTCATTATGCTTGTGATTTCATACAGAGCTCTTACAACTTAAAAAGTCAGCGAGATTTTGCCATGTTAAAATTATACACTTAAGCTGTTTTCTGCCTCAGCTTTCTAATAAGGGCAGGTCAAAAAGTACAGTGTAAAGCTACATACATTTCCTATTTTTAGAATATTCTTCTGTATTTAGCAGAAGTTTTAAAAATGGTGTTTAAAAATCCCTCCCTTATATCTTCAGCAATTCCTATAATCATGCAAGACTTCTAGAAATCTTTCCATATGGAAAATCTTGATCCAGTATCAAGTAAATGGTCATATGCCCTTGCACACAGGGAACCTGAGATTCGAATATTTAGTTGAATGTTTAGCTGTTAACGGTCTGTGTAGTACAGCTAATCTTACACAAGTTCAAAAATTAAATACAGCTACGAGATCATTTCCACACCCCAGCAAGCTATCCTCCCACTTTGTCAGGGATGCATAATTATGGCGTAAGGTTTAATCATGTCTGTTAATGCTTAAGCCATTTCATATCTACAAGAAAAGGCAGTTTGCTTGTGGCTTTGAATTCCCAGATTCTCAGAAGAAAAAGTAGCTATCTATTTTCCTAGCACATTAAACTACCAGAAAAGAAAAGGAGATAATTTTAGGACAATTAAGAATTGTTTGAAAAAGAGGACTGTCACACTACTTACCTTTAGCTGTTTGGATGCAATAAAAAGAACATAAAGTCATAAGGATTTCTTAACAGTAAAAGAGCTTATATTAGAAGAGAAACTACTGATTACCCCATTGATTGGCAAAGCTCACCCAGCTGCACAGAGCGAATTTGAAACCTGTGATTGTTTCCAAGGTGAATATGGTGACAAAAATCATTAACCATTCTCAGTACACATCTATCTTAATTAAAACATACCCCCCTGTGATGATGATATAGGCAGCCCAGCTTGACCAGACACTCACAGCTGGCATCTGCATCAATCTTCTTGATAAAGACACTTCTTAAGAACATGTGCTATAATGTTTTTTCTCTCCCGTGCGGGGCTTTGAAGCAAAAGCATTCCTGTGGGCTCTAGCAGCCCTCAGAGTCAGTGGCTCAGCACTGCCTCTTAACCATTCATGTATTTGCTAAGGGATATAACATAACATGAGCTGACATTAGGCTTGCTTTTTCCTTCTCTGCTGTCTATTAAACTAGCAATAAGCATTCCAATAGTCAGGTCAACGTACAATGTATCTTCATGGCTACAAAGAACCTTCACCACAACAAGTTGCAGCTTCACATTGGTTTAGAACAAGACTTTAGGGAATCACACTTGAGAGTTTTTCTGTGTGCCATCTAACTTCACTGATACACTTGATGAGCAGCTGACAAATTTAGAAGAATGAAATCAATAGAAAATTGTGGCCATAATGCATTTAACTCAAGCAGCTGTGTATCAAATGTTTATAAACTTATAAAAAACTAGATAGAATCTTATGACTAGGCCCAAACACGTGTTGAGTTACTGTAGGTAAATACCTGGAAATGATGTGCCAGAGTGTTTACATTAAACAGGAAAGATACTTGCTTCTTAATTACACAGGTTTCTGCTAGATAATTTTAGATTAAAGTGTGGAAAATGAGCATGTCAGCTTATTCTTTAAAATTTAGTTTAACAAAAAATGGCTGAGAATTTCCTTATGTACATAGGGTTTTTTTAATACAACACAACACTCTTCCTGAATTGGAAATTCACTTAATATAATTACAGTTACACAGAAAAATTAGACAGGTTTACGTGGAAATACTGTCTTTAAAACCCCTTTATAAAAAAAAGTCTGTGTACGTAGATAGTAGTCATTTTTCAAAGTCTGTAACTTCATTAGTTTAAAAGCAAAAATCCAAAACACAGCTGTTCCCATATGCCCAAATTGCTTAAATTGGGCCATTTTATTTTAAATATTTTAAAGCCAATTTTGAAGGACACCACCATAATAGGATCGAAATGCGAAACCGTTAGAGTAAGAAAATTGACTTTTTAAGGTCTGGGTGTGAGAAAACTGGTACTGACAATGACATATTAATGTGTCAATGATGAATAAATACAAGAACTTAAAATGCGAACCACCAGCAGTCTCATACATCATTCTCTTTTTTTTGGAAAGGATATAAAAGATTCAAATGTCAGAACTATAATGGCAGAACTGTTTATAATGTCAAGTGATGCATGTTGCATACTCTCAGTATATTCCATTGATCAAGCCAGAACCTGGGATAATAATTGCAGATGATGGAGCACATTTCATGTGCAAATGGACATGGATTTGAGGTGGATTTGGAAGGAAAATATTTTCATGTTGAAGTCTTAATAATTGTTTCATTCAGCTTGCACTGATGCGTGCACCGATTATTTTGCATAAAGCTGATGCTTCTAACAATAACTAATATTAGTGTGATGCTTACAGGGCACTGTCAGCCAAGGAGGACTTATTCTTATGCTATAATGTAATAATTTGATAAAACTTGTTGCAGACTCGAGAGAGAATCAATCCCAACAGAACCAGAAAGAACTAAAATTTTCCCTTTGTAGACAGTTCATGCAGTTCCCTTTCCGCTCATAGAATTAATCTTGTTACTTGTAAAGTGAGGTTGAATTGTTTTTAGTGTGGTTTCCTAAGAAAATGAGGCATATGTGATCATGCCATCTGTGAACGCCTTCCCTGCACTCCTAACGGCTACCACCTTCAGAGACAATTGCAACCCAGTTTGAAAGAAGGTATAAGTCTCAAAGAGACTAAATTGCTAAAAGCTTTAGCCCAGGTATCTGGGCAGGGCAAAGATACCTAAATTAGTACCCCCTGTCAGGGAAAGGCAGGAAGAATTCAGCTCTTAAACAGTCTGTTTGGCAGAAGCCAGCAGTCCCATCAGCAGGAACTAGTCACGGTACCTCTTGCCTTTTGTCTCATGCAGCTGTGGCAAACAGCCCAGTGAAAATGAATTGTTTTGAAAAGGAGGACATAAAAATCAAAGGACACAAATCCCTGGAAAAACAGAGTGCTTACAAAATGATTTGGTTTTAGCTATTCTTTGAACTTCTAATTTTACTCTACAAAGATAACAAAATTTCATTCCAGTGCTTCTGTAAAAGGTTAATTTGATAAAATAGTAGCTGAGCCCTGCCAAAACCATCAAAACATCACATTATTTTAATTTACAGATGCAATAAAATCAGGAGTGGTAGACAGCTTGTTAAGGAGGATGCACATCTCGGGAATATTAAGCTGAGGTGTTTCCCTGAGAACTTATTCCAATTTTGAGTATGGATTAGAGCAAATGTTAAGTTAATGCAAACCAGACTTTGTTCTTAATTGATCCAGATAAACTTCTAGGTAGGACTGGATTCTATGTCCACACTTTAAATAATAGGTTAAAGAGTCTGTACTTAAGAAATTTATTAACTCCATGTCTTCTAGAAAGGTTGCATTTTGCGATATTTTCGGTGTTTTATTGATTACTCTGAACAGTCATAGCGACCCAGTAAGTTATTTGTATTGCATCAAATAGTCTTCTATTATATGTGAACACAGGTTTGTGTTCTGTGGCTGCCACAGTCATTAGTGAGGGAAAGAATAAAGAAAAGGAGAGATACGGAGTCAAGAGTGAAAATTGTTACTCCTGGAGCAGGCTGCTTGGTATTGTCTGGGCAGCTTTGATGACATCAAGCTCTCTGAATGTATCAAATACTATCTTCCTTGAAATGATGACACAGATGCCACATCCGTCACTGGATCCTTCAGATGCTGTGTCTCCTGCCACTCTGTATGACTTTGAGTACGTTGGAAAGGTCAAAACTTTTTGTAATCAATTCCATTAGGTCCTCGTCACTTTCCACACCACTGATAAATTCTTCTAAAGTCAGTTCCCCTAAAAGGAAATCAGATACTCCTTAGGAACCAAGGAACCCAGCAATCGCTCTCAGTCCAACACAAAGCATGACAGATTGAATCCCTCAAGAAGGTTCCCCGTTCTCTGCTGATAGGCAAATGCAGGCAGAATATTTTCTATTGTTTTCCCACTTTGCATCAGATCCTAGAACTCAAACTCACTTTTTTCTCTTAAAAAAGATCAAACACACCTTTCACAGAAGTCTAAGACAACTATGAATGCTCAGTATCTATGGTGACAGAAATGTGTGAAAAAGGGCCCTAATGAAGCCTGTATCCAGGCTGAATTTAGCTGCATGGGCCAATTCTTACTGACCTAACTGGAATTTATCTTATATCTGGTTTTAACGGAGATTAGGGTGTGATTTGCTGAGGATTACCAGGGATACTCCCTGTGTTGACTACTAGGATTATTTAGAGCCATGATAAGATGAGTAAAAAAAAATCAGTTAAGTGGTTTGATTAGATAAATTCTTCCAAACAAATGAAATGGTTATTTAGAGCGTGATTTTTTGGGCTTATGTCAAAGTCAGGTAATACCTTGGAAGTTGCATGACAGCTATAAAATCTCTTTTATTGAGGAGCAGGAATATCGTTTAGCATTCTTTGTCTTTTCCTGCTCTCTTCCCTGTTGGTAAAGGCAAAGGCCAGTTCTAGGCATGTGTCTGCTCTCATGGTACACAGGAGTGTACACAACTCTCTGGTTAGAAGTTATTCCAGTGATACTGTTTTTCTCTGAAAGGGGAAACAGAACCTGGTTTAATAGGAAGAACTTGATTCTTTCCTCCGAGAACTGTTTAAAGTTTCTTGTTAAAATCACAACAATGAATGATTTCTCACTGAAATAAGAAATTACAAGAGGCCAGGCAAAGAGGAAGATAGCTGTATGACTTAGAGCCCTGGGGTGCAGGGGAGTAGCAATTCAAGTCTCGTGCACTTCTGGTGAATGCCTAGCTAGATGACATTTGGCTATTTTAGGATTTAAGTACTCCCCGCAGGTTTTTTGTGTTTTGTTTTTTTTTTTTTTTTTTTTTTTTGTTCATGGCAACCTTGGAAACTTCATCTGATGTGAAAAAGGAAAATGATCGGCATTTGAAAAATGTGAAAACCGCTTTCTACCCATGGGCAGTAAAGGCTGCATCCTCTTTCGTCATGTGGGTCCTCACTGCACTGTGAGCAGGCTCATATACACACTATTAAAGTGGAAAGATGTCATTTGACAGAAGTCTTAGGCTTCAGTGAGAGTAGGACCCTCTCCAGGGGCTGGCGCGCAGTGCTCTGAGGATGTTCACGCCCCCTCTTTCAACCCCAGAGCCCTTACATAGTCATCCCGGGAGCAGATACCAAACAAGCTGTCTCTGTATGCTTGTCCACGTCCTCCTGCTTTGCCACTCATCCACTCACTTCCTCTGATCTCTCCTCCTATCCTAGGCACTCCTCTTACTTCCCATGTCCTTCCCTCTCTACTGGCTTTGGCTGAGGTCTTTGGTACCTGGACTCATCAGATGGACACGCTGCGTCATTTTCCTGCTTATGCAGGTCAACTGGTCTTGAATTCCCTCCTCTTGATCCCAGGCTGTATATTTCAAAGTTCCAACACCAGCGTGCAAGCATGCAAGAACCACTGCAGTTACCAGTGAGATGTAGTTACACTGGCATGCCCATACTCACTGTGACCGTGACAGGTCTCAGATTCCTTGAGCTAATGAAAATAAATTGCAAAGCCATCAGGAGATTTGTTTTAAGAATTGCTCCCTACAACCATGGGATTATTTCTTGTCTTTTAATGTGAGGAAAGACATTGCAACTTATTTGTCTATTTGCCCTTTTCTTTAATAAGAAGTTATAAGGATGTAGCGTAGTTTAAGCTAAACCTGGTAAAATTTGTCCCATTCCTCAGGTGAAGCTAGTCCTGCTGCTTTGCAGCTATTTAAAAAATAACTAACTATGGAAAGCGGTTTAAAATGGGAGTATTATGAAGATAATACTGAATAATTCATGTTCTGGCATTTAATAGCTAAGACATAAGACAGAAAAATTATTTTTTCAGATGATGGTCTAGCTTAGACGTGATTATTACTTGCAGTAAACATATGGTCAAAGCAGTGGCCAAAGTACAAATAATCATAGAATTTGGGTTAAATTCTTGAATATGACTATATGTTATTTGGAGTCCTTTGGTAATTTGCCTTCACCCAAAAGATGGGCTAAGCAGATGGGGAAAAAGTCCTCTACAAGTTATTCCCATGCATCACAAGACCACTGTTTATACTCTGATTATATATTGCAAACAGCTTTTTAAAAAAGTGAACCTTTACACCAAGTAAGACCAGAAAAATGAACAAAAAAATGCCCCAAATTCCTGGCTGGGATCTGATTTTGCTCTGCAGTGCTTTCCTAATTTGTCAATGATTGCAGTAATTGATGTAAAACATAATTGCCAGTGGAAGGAGGATCTTCATGATTAGAACTATGAGGGAAGACATTCACACGTGACAAGTTTTCTATTAGAAACAATTCTGAAGCAGTGAATTAAAGTTTTAGTTTCCAAATGCAAGTCCAATTGGCTTAATCTAGCTATCATGAAAAAAACCAGTAGCATGTGTCTTAGCATGTGTTAACAATCAGACTTGAAGGGACATCCAATATGCTGTCCAATCTTTACAACATGCTAGAGCATGTGCAACCATGCATCTTAATTGGTTTTCTTATCTATTTTAGATAGATTAAGACAACACAAATATACTAAAAAAATACCTCGACCACACTTTCATTTTGCTGTGCAACCAGAGCACTGGCATTTTGGATGAACAGTGTAAGACCTCTGTGTTTTAGCCCCTACTGCATGTAATTCCTGTGTCAGCTTAATAGTCAGTTGACTTACACTTCACTGTAAAGCTGAAGTAATATGGGTAAAGAAGAACAAATTCAGGCTTTCAGTTCATCAGTAGTGTGTTCAGCTCTCCTCTTGATCCTGTACTTCCTTATAGGGGAAAATCCCTGCCAATGCCAAGAAAACCTAGATTCTTACCATCATTGTTCACATCTATCTTCTGAAATACCATGTTTGTGAACTCTTCAGCAGACATGTTGGTGTGGCCATTAATAGCCTGGATAGCCTGAAGGAAGAAATGCAGAAAGTTCTTTCAGACTTTTTTCCATCAAGTTGTAAAAACAATACACTGGCAACTGCAGTAATTGCAATGCAGTTCTTTAGTTCACTAACCCTTTCAAAAATCGCTAAATAAATAGCTATTTCAAGTAAATCTTCAGTAACGAGGATTGGAAATTTAATTAACATCACACAGCCTGAAGATTAGAGACTAATTTACATATCTCTGAAGGTCTTTTGAAACCATGTGGCACCTCTGCTCTGCAATACACTTTAGATTCCATACCAGCATTTTTATCTGGCTCTAGAGAGTTCTGTGTCTTTGGAGAGTGCCCTATGGTCTATGTGAGTTAAATACAGTATTATTTTTCACAGCTGAAAGCACTTGAGGAGAAAGCCTAAGTCATTTTTCTATTAAGACATGTTTGACTTAGTAATCACAAACAAAGTCAGACCAGCAGTCCTGGAAGTTGGCAAAATTTGCTTGTCCTCCAAAGAAATTAAGAAAACCAAAAGTCTCCCCTCTAGTTTTTCCGTGGCAAAGGGACCCAATATTTGGAGTAAAGGTATACATGAATATTTTTGCAAAATTGTATCCTATTCACTGAGATAATAGTTTTTGCATTATGGTGATCATTTAGGTTAATAAAATAGGAGCCTATGTGTTAATAGGCAGTGGTCCAGAAGCAACAAGCATGTTTACAGAGTTGGCCTCAAACTGATACCACAATTCTTAAGTGACTGGGAAAATACGTACATATATATGTATAAACACACATGCATATATGTTCTATAATGGGCATACTACAGGATTTTTTTTTCTACACCTGAATTATCTTGAGATGAACTGTGTTGCGTAAGATAATTCACAGTAGGTGCAAGTTGGTTCCTTCAGTATTCCTGATACTATTTTAGAATTCATTATATTTAAATAAAACATGTTAAACCTGTTCAGCACTGATGTGGAATTCTTGACCATCACTGTCTTTATCTCACTTTGCACACACGAGTTCAGAATGGCAGCAAGAATTTTACAAAAACAGGTACATAAACTTGTTTGTATTACTAATTCATACTTTAGATACTTTTGGTGTTTCATATATCTGACCCTGGTGCACTCTTCAGAAGAAGGTTGTACCTCTGCCACTGTTTAATTTGTTGTAGAGCTAAGAGTAAAGCAGTGGTTCCTGAAATACTTAAATCATTGACTACTACAGAATCACCTTAAATAATAAAATAAAATAACTGGGCTGTTAAAAGGCACTGTGAGGTTGCATGGCTGTCTGGAAGGAATTTTGATGGTTAGTAATGACCTACTGGTCCAAAGTTTGCATAGCTGTAAGGACAGATGAAGTTTTAGTAGGACTTCTGTGATTTAAATTAATGTCTCAGATATGACACATCTTTTTTGGACAAGCCTTTGTTTACTGATGCTTAGTATAAGCAAGTCCCTTAATGGCTGTGAGCCTGTATTTTTATTTTTATTTAGAGTCCACCAATTTTAATGTAGCCTAGGTCAAATGACTTAGATAGGTTTAAGTTAAAGTTCTCATATTCCAAAAGAGAAGAAAATACACAGAGGTTTAAACTGGTTTTAAAACCAGGTAAGTTAAAAAAGGAATCTTCTTTACATTAAAAGGATTTTAATTCTCTTTTCAGATAAAGCCCAAGATAAAACACATTCGCCTCATTGCCCCTGGGTGAAAAATGATGGAAAATATCTGCAAAAGAAAGACGTCATTAGTCTTAAATGAGGAGAAATCTGGGAGATGCAACCTCTCCTTCTACCTTTAGAAAGCCACTCTTTAGATGGTGATGCATCAGCTTTATTTGTTTGACCTTGCGGCTCCGTCTGGCTCCAGTTCCTTTTAATTTGGGCAGCAGGTCTTGAAAGTCTCTAACAGCTACTAGCCAGGCACCAGCAGTAACACAGAATCCAGGCAAAGTATGTTCCTTGTTTATTATGACATTAAATCCCTATTTAGATTTTATGCTCCCTGCAGCAAAACCTTGATCTGTAACAAGTCCTGTATATTTAGGGAGCAGTATTAAGTCATTCGTATTTGCAAGGAAGCCTGTAATATCTTTTGGATGAAAGCAGCTACGGAAGTGCAAAATATTATTTCACTAGAGCAAGTTGAAAAATACAGAAATAATTTTGAAGAAAGAATTACACTGCTTTCGTTTTATGGGTTTGAAATGGACCCATTTCCTGCAAAATTTTCTACAATATTTGTATCCAAGTGTCACTGCATGATTTAATGATAAAATTAATTTTCCCAATTTAATTTTAAAATAGGGGTAATGGCATTTATAGTAAACAAATCTATAAGCCTTTCAAAAAATTAAAATATTGAACTATTTTGATGAAATATATATTGTTTCTTGCAGCAGGTTCAGTTTGAGAAGCTAGTTTTCCACAATAGACTGGCACAAACCTGTGTAACCAGCTGTTTTATTCATTACGCTGCTTCAGTTCTACCCTGCCTTATAGTATAGTTTATCACAATAATGTCTCTAGTGTTGCTGCCATTTTTCACTTTCGGTAAAGCATTATATCTGTCAAATTATGGTTTAAAGTAAAATACTACTTAGATATGTTTACTTCAATAAGCAAGAAGCTAATGGCAGGAGTGTTGCTGGCCAAGACAATTCTGGTTTTACAGCTGTAAAACATTAGGTAAAGTACAGACAATCCATTTACAACACATGATGAAGCCACTGTTTCAGGGGCTTTTGCTATTGGTCATAACTTCCTTACCGTGAATATGCTTAATAGTTCTTTTTTGTCAATACATCCGTTTCCATCAGCATCGTATAGCTTAAAATACCATTTCAATTTTTGGTCAATTTTCCCTCGTATAACCAAATTTATTGCAGCTATGAACTCCAAGAAGTCTATAAATCCATCCTAAGAGAGAGAGAGAAAAAAACCCCCTATTTAACAACATTGTTTTTCTGTTCATTCTGGCAATTTCACAGAAACAGGTCATCAATTTCACTATAATACACAATGATTTATGAAGCACCCTAACATAGAAATCTCCTGTGGTGTTTAAAAAGCGTGCGCTCCGCTGGAAGCCCTATAGGAAGGGGTGTTGGCACAGACAGTTTTGTTCTCCTGTGAAAACTGGGAGCAGTATGGGTGGGGGGCAAATGTGTTCTGAGCAGTTGTTACTGACATTTTTTGAGGAGAAGAGAAACAGTTTTGTGGTAGACTTCCACATGTGAAAAAGAGAAGTCTGGGATATCTGGTTTGGTACTAATTAAGGTATCTACAGCGGAGTGGCTTGTATTCATATGGGTACTGCAGAACTATGGATGATTTCCAGTGCAACAGAGCTGCTCCAGGTGTTACTCATCTGAGAGATCATGTAGTAAGTGTTTTACATGGTAACCAATAACCTGGCATGAACTCCAGATACTACGTTTTTTCCATATAAACATCAGGTCTCTTTGACTAATACATTTTGCATGGGATATAAAGCCTTCAAGACATAAACTAGTTTCTAAATAGTGAGGATTGGGGGATATTCATAGGGAAAGAGCATTTCAGATTGATTTAATTCCATATTTTCTGCTTTCTTATCTGAAGCTAGTGATGGAAACCTGTCAAGGACAGGCCTCCATGGTCAGGTGGTCTGAGCCACTGTGGCGGTTCCTCTGTTTCTGTAAAAATGTGGTGAGGATGGAAGAAACAGTTGCTGAATTTGGAGAGTACTTGCTCCAACTGTTTCTCATGTGCATATAAAAAGAATTAACAGCTGTTAAATTTAATCTTGTGATCTTTATGTTGGTCAGAATCCAATCGCTTGGAAAACCTTGGGAAGACTGTCATCAGTTTCAGATGGCCTGTGATTGAGAAGAGAAGGTTGGATGAGTATCTAGTAGGTTTAGCATTTTACTTATTTTTATTGTCATACAGCAACACAAGTCTTGCCAGTAGAAGTTTTGCAACCAGCAGGCATTAATCTGTCCTTGAGACTAGACTAAAGGAAAAGAAGTCCTGTGAAGGTGTGGTGCGACTCATTGCCATACTTGTAGTGCTTGTTTTGACTTGTGCAAGGCTGTACGGCAGAGTGGCACCTAAGAGGTAAATCCAGTGTTTCAGACACACTGCATTCAAGGTACATGCAGAAGTGGTGCATGCATAACTTGTGCAGACTGACCATTGCTTCACAGACTCTTTGTGCAGGTTCTGCTGTGGTTGCTGGATTTACTGTAATTGCAATCACAGCAAACTCAGCAAAGACACCATTCAAGCGCTGTTTGGGATTAAATGAAATTTGGCAGTAACTGCATGTAGTTTTCAAACAAGGTTAGGCCCAGTATTAAAAGCAGATGCTTTACCCAAAAAATGACACACCATGAACCACAAACTTTGTGCTTCTTTTTGGCACATCAGCTTGAACTTCAATTTTGCAAGTATTATTTCAAGAAGTATCTCATCGAGTATTTTACTGGAGGGCAAGGTTTATTTTGCTGATTACGTTTCCATCATCTGATTTGATAGATCTATTAAGAATGTGGTTAGATGCATTTCACATTGCTGCTTTTTTATTGCATTTCATACTACTTATTGAAACTACAGATCAGTTTTAGGATTGCTGGATGTCCATGACAAGATTAATTTTCTTCTTTCTCCCTTACATTTCACTTGGGATTTTGGAAAATAGGATTTTGTTTGCTTTCTTCCTATATTTTTGTGTCACTGTTGTTGCTCTGACAAAATAACAGAAGTTTGGAAAACATAATAATCATCTTAACGTGTTCAGGTATGTAATTCTGATCTGGTGCGTCATTTGGCCTGCCCTGAGCAGGAAGGGACGGAAGACCAAGGTCAAAAAACTTCCACCTCTGAAAAACACCTGAGAGAAATTGTAGTTGCTAGGAAAGCCCCAGACACATTCTGTAGACATGCAAAGACCAGCGGCAACTTATTAAGCAGCCAGTGCACCAGGAGTACAAATACTGAGAAGGCAGATATGTTTATCTACGGGATATGGAAACAGAAGCATTGCACAAAAGCATTGATGAGAATTGTACTGTTTTTCCTTTATACACCAAAAGACATATATTGTAGGTAGAAAACATTTATGTAATGCAGAAGGCTATGGCGATCTTGTTACACATACACAGAGATTTCTCAGATAAAGAGAAATACTGCACTTTTTACAGTAGCATCCAAGATCCTCAGAACAGTACATTAAATAATGAAAAAACTCATAACAGTAACCTATGAAGATTATCCTGTGGTTCTGTGAGTACAACAAATAATAAAATAAACGAGTTACGATGTTATTAAAAGAATACTGCCCTGCTGATTTACCCATCTGCTGCTCTATAACCGTTCACAACACAAGTATTTAGGTAGGTCCTTACATGTCTCTGGGCTCTATAAAACTTCAGTCTGTGCAGCACATACAGTAAAGTATCTGTTGCTCGTTAGAAAGTCAGTAATTCACAAGCAAAGGGCTGCCGTAAAAATAATAAAATAAATGGTAATAAAAAAAAACAAACAACAACAATAAGCAGAGTGTGGTGGAAGATACCAATAATTTACTTCTGGTGCTTTACTCTGTTATTCCAAAGGGCAAATTTCTAATATTTCTGTTAAATGGAATTAATGCTGGTGCAACCTGCTTGTTCGGCAGCTTAGGATACGGGACAGATGTGAGTGACGGATGCATTTCTTGTGTGTGAAGGCTTATTTTCCATGTCCATGCCTTCCTCGGCTGCAGCACAATTACAGTGGGATACTATGGGCATCTGGAGGGGTGGTGAAGTCCTACTTCCTTTCCTGCCGATGTGTGCAGAGCCAGCTGGGGCAAGCACACAGGGCACCTACCCCCTCTGGGCACGGTGTAAAATGGGGGCAGAAGTCTCCTTATGCAATTTTGAGGAGTGGGCCGGAGAGACACCCAAAAAAAAGGGTTCAAAACTTCTTTTACATGCCCCGAAGTCTTCTGGACTTTCTGCTTAGCATAGTACACTTTAAAAATACATACTTTTTTTTAGTCTCTTCAACGGCTTGACCAGATGAGCTAGAAGCTTAAGGACACATTATGATTGTGCATGTGTTTGTACCCTTTGATGCTGTTTTTGTAACTTGTCTTGCTTTCACTGATGAGTGATTTTTTAAAGCCACTTGAAACAGTTTGGTTCACAAAACAAAGACAAAAGAAGGCTCCAAAACTGGAAGGAGAATTTGCTGATGATATAAAACTGATGCTCATGGCCCTGAGGGCACCACCAGCCCTGACTGCCCCTGCCCAGGGCCCAGGGCCCGTTTCAGTTGTTCATTAGTTACTGGATCTCCTGAGGAGAAAGCAATTTAATCTTATCCTTTTTTATGAGGTGTTTTGGCTTCAGAAAGCCAGCCTGCCTACAGTTGCTGGAGGCTGCTCCCTTTTGTTGGGTGAGGAGGGGGATGCGTGTCCTGTGAGGGCAAAGGGAGGGGACTGCAGCGTTACACAACGGCAATTAATAGCCTGGCCCCGGAGCCATAGGAGGGCATTACCCATCGGTTCCCAGAGCAGCATTACTAATCTTCATAGCTCCTTAAAAAACTCTCACAGCTTCAGACTATTTGAATACAGATTAAGAAATAATTGACTTGTCAGCTCTGGGTACACAGCTGATCTTAAATGGCATGGTTACCCGAGGTTTGGCCACAATGATCTGAACTTGGCATTTTGGCTGCCTAGCTCTTACCTGAAGGTAATGTCCTACCCGTGTGTGGATGCAGTGCCACTGGGCTAGAGATCCAGCCGTCTCCCTCAGCCCACCATGGCTATGTGTGGGGAAAGGGCGGATTTCTGTCCCCGCAAAACCCTATGATGACTGAACGCATCATCTTACTTGGTGTCCTGAGGACTCTACTAAGAGCTGATACACGGTAAGCAGTGTCTCGTTTTCAAATTTGCTCCTGAAAAACCTCTAAGCTCAACCTGACACCAGGAGAATAGCTCAACAGGCTTTAACAGGATTAACAAGTGTGCAAATACAGACGGTCTAGGTATTTCAAACCTAGGGTTTAGGACATTAAGCCACCTTCCCTCCCCACCCCCTGTCTTTCAGAATACTACTTAAACCTCAGAAGGCAGAGGGAGGAGGCACAGGTCAAACAGCAGATTACAACAGCTCAGAATAACTGTGACATTTATAGCTAATCCTGTGTGCTTCTCTCTTTCTCTGTAGACACCATTTCAAATATAGCACTGCTTTCTCGGCCCTCAGAAGCCTAAAGGAGGATTCATTTCACTCCATTTCATCTTCCCCCATTTCCTTACTTTCTTTTTACTTCTGAAGTCTTTCAGCTGTTCTTCAAAGGTTGCACCCGCATTATTGAAGAAATACAGAGCTGCTTGTGATTCTATTGCTTTGACATGTTCCTAAGGTCTGATATTGGAGTTTGGAGCTTGGAGAGAGCTCTAGATTCTGTACAGGCTGTGGCCAGAATCACTAGTTTCCTAAGTAAACACAGCTGGTGTTTGTCACGGGGTGGGGGGAGACTCTCAGCAAGCAAAGGCTATTAGATCAGGATGAAGAACCAAGCAGGGAATTAGGAGCTGCAGATCGTTAAGTGGTTTTGTGATAGTTGCATACCCGTTGTATGAGGCGGTATTCACCAGACTGTTACACAAGGTTCTGCTTTGCTCAGATGAAGAGGTCCTGTGAGATTTGGGGACTTAAGAAGGTACCAGGACCTTTGTGTTCAAGGAGTTGGAAAGCATATTCCTGAACTATCTGTCATTAAAATTACTTTCCCCGTTATCTACATCATAACAAGTAATATTTAAAAGTAATTATGATTAATTGTACAAAGTTAATCTTCATTGCCTATTCATGTAATATAACAAAATTACAGTGTTAGCTGGTAATGGTAGTAACATGCTCCAAGCGCTTTTTAAGCAGAATACATGCTAATTTGTTTACAGTTAAATGAAATTGTCAAAGAAACCCTACACACGTGTGCTGGTTTTGTCTGGCGTAGAGTTAATTTTCTTCATAGTAGCTGGTATGGGGCTATGTTTTGGATTTGTGCTGAAAACAGTGTTGATAATACAGAGGTGCCTTAGTTATTGCTGAGCAGTGCTTACACAGGCAGGGCCTTTTCTGCTCCTTGTACTGCCCCACCAGCGAGCAGGCTGGGGGCGCACAAAAAGTTGGGAGGAGACACAGCTGGGACAGCTGACCCCAACTGACCAAAAGGATATTCCAGACCATATGATGTCATGCTCAGTATATAAAACTGGGGGAAGAAGAAGGAAGTGGGGGACGTTTGGAGTCACGGCCTTTTGTCTTCCCAAGTGACCATTACGCGTGATGGAGCCCTGCTTTCCTGGAGATGGCTGAAGACCTGCCTGCCGATGGGAAGCAGTGAATGAATGCCTTGTTTTGCTTTGCTTGTGTGCGCAGCTTTTTCTTTCCTTTTTAAACTGTCTTTATCTCAACCCACGAGTTTTCTCACTTTTACTATTCTGATTCTTTCCCCCATCTCACCGTGCGGGAGTGAGTGGCTGCGTGGCGCTTAGTTGCCAGCTGGGGTTAAACCATGACGTTGTTAGAAAAGTGTAATTGCTTCAGTTTGATGTGTAGTGTTGGTCACTGAGTAACTGCAGAGGAAACAACTCTAAACTCTTTCTTATGTTTTAAAAACAGTCAGGAAATGTAGGAACTCAGGTAGCACAACTCAATGGGAGACTGCGTAGACAATGAAGGTTATTTTTAGATAAAATTGAACTTCATCATTCTTTTATGTTCCTCCCTTTCCATACTGACTCACACTGAATTTTGCTACATTTGTTTCTGCAGGACATTCAGTAAAAATGTATCTGATATAAATTTAATCAATGTTAAATTAAAAAACAAGGAAAAAATGTTAAGCCAAAGAATCACTTGACCGAACTTGTAAGTGCTTAATTTTTATTGTCAGTACTTTTTGCTACCAAGTTCTCTGTATCCAATGCAGTGATTCATTTTTGCTAGGTCTCTTGTGCAACATAATTGGCCATTACAGCTTCATACAGGACCTACAAGCTGTGCTGTCTTAACCTGTGGATCTCAGGTGCTGGGTCCTAGTGTGAAATGGGACTCCTGACAGCCAGCTGCCAAAGCGCTGGTGGATGTAGTACATCTGGCCTTGCACCATGCACAAACTGTGCTTTGATCTGGGCATACGTAACAGTGTGATGGACGTACTGCCCCCAAGTGCAGCAGATCTCTATTGCAAATGCAGTGAGCCTGGACAGCGAGCTGTGCACAGGTGGCAAGGAAGGGGCTTATTCAGTGAGGTGGGGACACTTCATGGTGTGCATCGTGAGTACCACTGCATAGCTTAATCCAATCCAGCTAAGCATTGAGACCGCTATGCAAGGCAAGCGCAACTGGAATATTACTGAATAGCACTTGCCTACATGACTATTTTGAAATTTTGTTTTTAAAGAGAAATTTTCTTGGACATTCAGTTTACCCTTTTTGAAATGCAAATAAACAGCCACTGAATTCTGCAATGCTCTAACAGAAATCTGAGACAGATCTCACTTCAATGTGCCATGTAAAAATCAGCCTTCCATGCTTGATGGTGCTGTGCTGCTACTGGGAAATTACCTCTGATCTAAAACTTTTAGATCATAACTCATACCATCAAATCCTATAGTCAAGAGTTCAACTGTACTGACATTAAGCAAGTGATGATTTTAATGATAATGTTAATGTAGGCTTTTAGCTGATAATGACACATTAGTATAGCATAAGTTAGTACTATCATAGCGGTAAGTCCTGTGCTAAACCACTAGAAAACAAAATTAAGATTGTGAAATTGCACCAATAATTGTGGGAAGTCCTTACAAAGTAATAGATTCCTTTTTGGAATGAATATATAAAATTGGATGTAAAAAAATTCTGGAAGTAGTTAAGAAGAACAAAGTCATTCTTTAAGACAATCTATAAATAAAGAGAATAGTGTTTCATGGAACCAGGTGAACTATTCATAGAACATAGTTTCTATTCCATGGAATTTCTTATAAGGGTACAGTACCTTTCAAAGGCACTTAAGCGTGCTGAGAAAAATGATGTAACTACACTGCCTTGAACACAGCAAAGCATAATTTAATCTCCTCCCAATTTACAGTAAACAGGCTAGTTACTTTACATTTGAGACAATTTTATGCAACATTACTCCAGGTTAAGGAGAAGTAAGTGGTTTGGCTTTGTTGTTTTTGTTGGGTTGTGTCTGAAACTAATGGGGAAAGGATTTGTACATGTACCTGTCAACTCCAAAAAGCCCAAATGTTTCAGGAAGTAAGAGCTGTAAATTTATGTTACTTCTGACAGAAGAATTCTTTCTAGCTAAGAGATATCATCTCGATTCTTATTTTCTTCTAGCCCTTGGTTTAGAAGCTGATGAATTTTTTGACACACACGCTTTTAGTGCTTACTCTACAATGTGATAGCTATGACTGTCATGAAAAGAAAATAAGTTTTCTAAGTATTTCTTTTTGTGGAGAATAATTAGGTGATTGCGAGAGTGAAAAAGGGTTCAAAACCAGAAAAAGCAAGAGTTATACTTCTCTGGGCAAAGTGGTAGTGCTATCCACATATGCTGGGCCAACACAAGAACCACGGAAAAGGAATAGCATAAAATGTAGTGTGTCTTGCCAACCACAATACCAGCTTATGTGGCTCTTGGCCCCATAGTGTAGTGTAATGCAGATGCTGGTGCTGCAACCTTACTGCCTTGGTTAAGCTGGCTGGTTAGAGTAAGCCAAGAAATGTGTGCTTGTCCAGAGAGTCATTTCAGCCTGCAGACATTCCTAAAATTATGTGTGCAGCTGAACTTATGCTTGCATAACTATTTGAAGACTTAGCATACAAAAGAAGGAAGTTGTTCAGGAAAGTTTGGGAAAATATTTCTATAATTATCATCCCCACTCACCCTGCTTTGGATGACTATTAACTATTGCACTTAATTCTATTATGCCAACTTTAGTAATGCCTGCAAACATTTAGGACAAGAGGAAATGGGTTCAAGTTGCGCCAGGGGAGGTTTAGGCTGGACATTAGGAAAAAATTTTTCACTGAAAGAGTTATCAAGCAGTCGACCAGGCTGCCCAGGGAGGTGGTTGAGTCACCATCCCTAGAGGTGTTTAGAAGTCGTGTAGATGTGGTGCTTGGAGTCATGGTTTAGTGGCAGACCTGGTAGAGTAGGGTCAATGGTTGGACCGGATGATCTTAAAGGTCTTTTCCAACCTAAACAATTCTATGATTCTGTGATTCTATGTAAGGATGCAGCAGTCTAGGCAGTTCTATAGACAGTCTGACAATTCATATCACAGCAGCTATTCCTGGTCCTGAGGACACATCAGAGCAAGACAATCTGAGAAAAGAAGCCCACTGAAGATCAAATTTTCCAGCAAAGGACAGTTAGCAAAGATGCCCTGAGCCATTATAATTAATCCCAGAAGAGGTGGAAACACCTAATATTTAGGTTCTAGGTAGCGTTTGAAATATTGCTCACTAGCAGTCATTTTATTTCATCTTTTAAGAGCTCTTCATGCTTTCAATAAGAACGTGGAAGGCAGCTATCTCACGTAGTGCTAGGTAACCCTTGCATAGTTGGGCCATGTCAATCTTTAACAAAATAATGTCTTCAGTAGAATCTCTAGCAACTAATTGCCTCATATCAATGAAAATAATATTCCTCTGTCTCTCACAATTCCTAAGAAGGGGAAAAAAGTGAAGGGAGAAAACAACTTAAAGTCAAATGAAGAATGAATTGCATTAGTCATCAAAACATCTCTAAAAAATATTACATCTCTCTGTGAATATGCGCATGCTTTTCTTAGAATATGAGGTGCAACCACTGCATTCATAGATAATTTCATGGCCAGATAATTCGCATTTCCTTCTACTACAATACCTGAGAAGATATACTTGGCTACTGCTATTCATGTCCCTATAACCAGAGAGGATAACATCTATTTATAGCCAGAACACAGAATCGGATGATGAAAAGTCTACCTGAAATTCAGAACTGTAAAGACGCATCAGGACGGTGGGAAAGGAGCTGGGATGAGGAAAAAAGGAATGGTGGTCTGCCTCCCAACACTTGTCAGCATTGTGCAAAGTATGAGGAGTGAAGGGAAACTCTTATTCTTCGGGGAAAAAAAAAAAAAAAAGATGTAGCTTGAGATTTATTTTACATTCCTACGTAGTCATTTTGGCACACAACAAAGTTCTATTGAAGTAACACATTTTTGCATTTCTTACCTGTTCTACATCAAAGAGCCTGTTCTACTTTTCTTCTTTAGATTTTAAAATGGATTCCTTTTTAAATCTTTTTTATAGTTCTAATCTGTATAATGATGTCAGATGAACTCTAGTTTATCACAGAACTACTTTAAATTTTAAATGAAAAAGCACAAACTAGAATGATGACTAAAGATTGACATCAGTTGGTGGCTCGTTATCTAAAGATTTCTTAAACTCTTTGCTGTGGAGTGTCCATTTTTCTGCACCTACCAACTTTATGTCTGTGTAAGTAGTGTAGCAGAAAATACTGTTCTCTGTTGAGGACTATCCAATGCTTTATAAAATGTTAACAGAAGATCCTTGAACTTGCATGATTTTCTTTTGGTGCCACATACCTCTTAATCTTCTTTACTCTTCACCGTATATCCTACCTTTTAAAATCTGATTTACTTACAAAGCAACAGACACTTATTCCTGTAGCTATTTTCAATTAATGCCAAAAAAAGCAATAAGAGTACTACAATTGCAGCATCCCATTTTCAGTAGTGCTTTACATGTTAAATGGCTATGCAAATTTTATCCTTCACAGGTCATAAGAACCCAATCTGTCAATTAATCAGTCCTTACAGCATTCAGTTTTTATTTCAGTGGTGGCAAAACCTATCTGCCAGCCGGTGGAAGTGGATGGAAATGATCTGGGTCTCTGATTTAAAGAAAGACTTTTTTAGAGTTAAATAGTGTAGTGCTGACTATAGAATGTTTCTTTAGTTCTGTTTAAGAGAAACTAACACTTCCAATATATTATGGATAGACTAGACATTATTTTCCTAGATATGCTCTCTCCTTTAACATTGAGTAACCTCATTTTGAAGGATATAATCTCTCTGAAATATGATACATATTCTCACAGAAAGCAAAGTATATATCAGTATACTTGGCAACTACTGAAGTATTTTAGATAAACATAACTGTCTCCTCTCTAAAATTCATTAGTAGGCTGCATGAACTAGGACTGCATGACAGTTATGTGTGGACTGAGATGCAGAGGGAATAAAAAAAGCAGGAGGAATTCAGCTTACTTGTATGTGGTTGCAGCTTTTTCATTTTCGTATTACAAATAGCTTAAGGGTGAAGAAGACTGAGATCATTTTTCCCTAAAATGACCTAATAAAGGGAATCTTTTAAAAAAATGAACACTGTTGCACTTGTATTTTAATAAAAACATTATTTTTTAAGGCTTTCATTGGAAAGCTGTGGCAAAAGATAAACCCACCATTTATTATACTGCCAATGCCATTGTCTAAATAATGCTTACGAGTATTAATGTATGAGTCATGAATAAAACGTTTGCTTAAATGCTACCTCTTGCACTCCTTGTGATAATCCCAAGGAAAGTTAACTTTGCAATTACAATTCTGAATGTTCAGCATCTTTATTTTTCGCCAGAGCTAAGAATGATGAAGAACAACTTGCAAACTTCACTAGCATATTTATTTATTAATTTTTTTGTTTGTTTAATTATTAGCAAAGCATCCCATGGAGGTCAAGGAAGGGATGATAAGTCTTGACAGAACCCTTGTTTTTAAGAAACATGGAAAAATTAAAGGCATCTGCATACTTGGTGTATAAGGTCATTTAATTATGAAACAGATGGTGGTCTGCACAAGAGACACACCAGAAATTGTTAGCCTTTATTTAGTACGTTCCTGAGAATAAAGCTTTTTAGGACATAGCCTATGTCACTAATCTCCAGTAGAAACAGGCACTGGCTGGAAACAGCTTTTATACATTGAACAGATGCACTGTGTTGAGCCAGAGGCGTGAGTACCCGTACAGTACTATGCTCTGCCACATATAAACATGCAAGATAACAGAGTCCAAGAAGGCATACAGCCACAACTGCGTTGCCTCTTTGGCACAGTAAGTTAGTGCAATGCTCTGAGCTTACATGGTCTGCCTGCTGCCGAGACCAGAGCTAACCTCAATCTCTACGTGATACTGAATTGTGCTGTGAAGATGTACCCCTCCTCGTGGTACGTCTGCTGACCATAGTGATTTCCATGAGTGAGGAGCTGAACTACTCTGTTACCTCGAACCTAAAGAAATCCAGGGAATGGTAAGGTTTGGCTTGCAAGTGAATTCCTGTTGGTATTTGTATGGATGACTTGAGTGAAACAAACTTCGACTAGGCTTTCAATGTGTCACAAATTGTTAAAAAAAACCTACCACGCTGCCATAATCCCTTTTTAACTGTTTCCAGTTTACTGGCAAGTTGTTCTTTTAAAAATGGAAATCCTAAGTAGGAGAAGGATGTCTGTAACGGACTTCAGCTGGAAGCAACACGGATAACAAGGAGGTGGAATGCAATTCACAGCTGTAATTACCCCCTTCCCCACCCTGCGAAGTCCCATTGGCATCTTATGAGGTTAATATTCCACACCTTACCTGCTAGAGGTTTTAAACTAGGCATACATGAAACACAGAGGAGAAATTCTGTGCACCTTTTAAGAGTGTTTTGTCAACTTACTGTATGATAGAATACCTCCAAGCATGGATAACCCCAACTTCAATCAAGGAGCATTAGGCTGCTATAATTGGAATTGTAGATTAATTTAGGCCTAAGGCTTTAGCACAGCTTTCTAAGCAGATTCCTATTTGTGAGAAAACAGAAGCCTACATGAGAAAAATAGGTTTTATGCTGAGAGTAGAAGACCTTATTAAATGACTTAAGTTTTCCAGAATAAGTTTCTTTAGATTTAGATCAACTATAAACTAGTCCCTGAACTATATGCTTTTATATATAAGATTCAGCAATAGAAGTCATAGCAATTTTAAACTTTGAAAGCCCCGCTATTAAGCCATGGTATTGTCTGGCCACAAAAAGTTAGATAAGGAAAAAATCAGGTCATGTATCTGTAAAAGTCAGTGGGGGAAAGCATGGGGGAAGGTTCAAGTTTGCTCGCTGTCTAGCGAAAGAGCACTTTTATATAAACGGTACTATTAAGATAAAAGAAATAATTTATATCAACAAGTTCTGTATACTTCACCACTCACTGTCATAATGGCTCCTTTATTAGAAAGCAACAACCAGTCAAGAATACAATAGCAAAGGAAATAAAATTTTGATCTACAAACCTGAGAAATTGCTGTAGTATTGAAGGAAACTGAATGTAAGTAAAAACTCAAATGACCAAATTATTTCTGAATTTGTGCGTTATGCAGGCAACCATGTGCATCCATTACAGTATGTGGCTTGGAGATGAAAGATTATCATCTGTTTATTATTGCACAGTGCCTAAATGTTCTACATAATTTCATGGAAGGATAGTGACCCCTTATTTGTACAATGATAGCTGCCATTTCACAGCCCACAGTGTGATACTCCAAGTCAGACATCCATTGACCACTCTTCACAAATCTGTATTTAACTAAAAGCACTTTTCAGGATCAAAGCCTACATTTCTACCAAAAACGCCAGGAAGGAGAAAAAGCTGTAGAAAGGGTATAGGACAAACAGTGACTGTATGGAATAAGGGGTTTCTCGTATTTTACCTTATCAGTAACATACAACGTTCCTTTCTCCTGCCCCAAAAGGCTGGTCTGTTGCCACTTAGTTCTCAGCTTAATCACATAAAAAGCATTATATCCATGTACTTGAAAAGTGTTTGACTGATGTTTGTTGTTTCTAAAAGTATACCTTAAAAATAGTGGTCATTATTTTTGATAATAAAGGAAAAAAGTATAATTAAACTTATGAAAACAGAGTGCTGTTAGCAATGTTAGAAAAAGAAACAACTCAGGCTGTATGGTAACAGACTGAATTCCTGGCCATTACCCTGTTTTTCCATCCTTTAGTCTTGATTGATCTTGGTTCATCTGAGCAATATGAAGATGGAGACATTGATAAGTTAAAGTTCAGAAAGATGCAGCAAGAAAGTTCTTCATGAAAGTGGAAGTTCGGTCACATAGATGAGGCAGCTGAGATCTTTCAGGATGGCGATCCCGAAAGTTGTGCTGAAAAGACAGCATGTTCTCAAGCTGACAATCCTGGTGCAGCTCCTCCTGCCTCTCTGTCTTCCGCACTATACATACTGTCCCTACATGTTTAAAATGCATGTATTAAGTACCCCTGAGCATCTGACCTCTACTTCTTATGGGAAAAGTTGCTTTGCTATGTGGTAAATTGATGATTTTGTGTATGAGAGTGATGACAGCCTGCAGAGCAGGGTGACATGACTCTGAAACACCAGATAGAGAAGCAACAGTTAGCAGGGGGTTACCATTTTGTTTTAAGTGTGTTTGGCCACTGCCGTAGCAACTAAAGGTGAGCAAATGCTCTTTCTGAAACCTGCTTTTATTCCACTCTCCCCACTTTTACATTAATCTAGAATCTGAAGGTCTCACAAATCTGAAGGTTTCACAACTCTGCAGAGCCTGTGCTGACAGGCAGTGTCCGGGGACGCTCCGGCATTGCAGTGAGTGGAGGGCTCAAAGCGGCCAGCTCCAGGACCTTACAAGCATAAGGCAGTGGTCAAGACAGACCTAGAAAACAGCCCGCGCTTGTCTGCCAGTCTGTCAGTTTTTAGATTTTCTGGTGTTATTTGCTCTCTCTGTCCACAACCGCATGGTCTAAGGTCTTCTACACCCAGTGAAAGGTGCTACACACAAGTACCAGACGGCCATAGCTTTGGCCTTGTCTGTACACCTCAGGAAAATATATATTGTCTGTCTGGGAACCAGCTACATTACGGAGAGCTGATTGCAATCACAAGCAGTTATTGTAGTAGCAGGGAGGGTAAATTTGAAATATAGCCTGGAGAAGCTGCTTCACCTCTTCATTCGGTAGTCTGTTTGGTCTTGTAATTTGGGCACTGTGTGTCCCTCTCTGCCATAAGTTCAATACAGTACTTTGAACAAATCTGTTTATCTACACTACACTTCATCATCGGTTAAGTGCAGACCATATTTTCCTCTCTAACATTGCTGTAAAAACTTATTAACTTTGTTTTTGAGCATACCAATATTTTCATATGATTACATAAAAGCACAGGACAGGCAAAGCATAGAAAAATAACTAGTGAACTGCAAATTACATCTCATTTTCCGAGTTATTTCTTGACATTTTTTAAGTGCCACTGGAAAGCACTAACAAGAGTCCTACACGAAGCCCTCAAAGCACAGTCCCACTTCTTCACTTCTAGTGCACCATAATGGCAACCCTGTCACCAATAACAGTTCTGTGAGCTGAGCACAAAGAAGAGCCTGCAGGCTACAACTCACAAACAAAGCAATAGCATGAGATTAAAGAAATAAAGAAAAGAAAGTTTACCTGGTTCAGATCAAAGGTATCGAACACTCGTTTAATGTACATATCTCCCTGTGGATCCAGCCCTTGCAAACCCAGGAGTTTCTTGAATTCGTGCAGACTAAGTTGCCCAGATGGGCATTCTCTCATAAATTTTCTGTAATAATGGTGCATCTCTGGGGCAGGGCCATCACCTGGTAATGATTCTTTGGCGCCCATGTTACTACGCAGAAAGTGTCTCTTTGTTTTCTATTCACGTTTATATCTCTGAGGTTCAGAGTCTTGCTCATGACCAGTACTCAGACAAATACTGCATTTAAATGGCCACGGTAAACCTCTTACAATGTAAGTTTCTATTTTTATTTAATGACTATCTGTACTCATGTGAGATTACCTTTAATGCCCAGTTCTAAACCAGATGGGATTTCAGAATGTGACTAAAGTAGAAGTAAAGAGAGCCATGCTCAAATTATAGTTCATGAAAATCCAGACTCTCCCACTGACTACAAACATGCACGTTAGAAAAAGAAAAATGAGGAGGTCCTCAAAGTGGCTGACTTTGAATTATATGCAAATCATTATCAACGCGTAAAAGTCTAATCCTGGATTGACTGTAAGGAATAGCTACAATTTATGCTGTAAATAGGGATGGAGAAGATTGAGAGTACAAACAGACATGCCTGTTACTACATTTCCTCTGTTGTATGTGGATTAAGCCTTTCTAAAGACGGACCCCTTTGAACTCCTCCTTGAGGCACTTCTTACCATGAATATGCTGTGTGGTATCTTGTATTTGTGTGCAATCGCACCCTATTTCCCTCCTCTCAGCACAAGTCCCCGGATGAAACACACAATTTGGGTCACCAGCCTTATGACAGGTCCTGAGTGGAACAGAAATCTTTTACAGTAACTTCTTTAACAAGAATCAACTTGGTCTGATAAGTGAATTAAATACAAGTTTCCTTGCTGCTGGTCAGTGCTGTAGTCCTGTTTTTTATTTTACAGCTTTCAGAAGCTGAATTCCTTCTTCCTCTGTAAGGTCAGGGAAGGGATTAGGTATCAATAATACTTCTGTCCTGATTAGCTTCTATACAAGGAGATGAGCGGCTCAGGAGCGTTACTATAGCACAGACAAATTCAGAGCTATAAATACCAGTGTAAAACTATAGGATGTTAGAGAGGCAGGAACAAGACACTCCCACTCACTTATCCTTTTCATTTATAATTACACAGTGGAGTTAAAGAGTACAGTCCTGTCAGGTGCTGAGTGGCTCATGAAAAACGGCAACCTCCCTCCAGCCCAACTTAAGCCAGAGAGCAAGCAATATCTTGTAGGATCAGGACAATTTTTGAGGACTCCCATACTCTTAACGGGCTATGCTACCGCTCTCTCCATTAAGGACATCATTAAGTTTAATATCATACACTTGCAAATGTGGCATACGAGTAAGAAGGCCTGAACACTCCTCAAGTGCCCATGAACTTTTGAAGATTAAACAGGAAGATAAAGACATTGCCATTGGTTTAGCCAAAACTGGTTCAGCAGGCAACGCGCATACAGGAAACTGGATGGTTGGTGTGTTGCCTTTCCCCCAGAGACTGTCTCTGAGCCCTAGAGCCGCTGTGTGATCCCAGTGACGGAGGGAGAGTGGAGACACATTTCATGTGGGCATCTCATCTGCAGGCGAGTGCCAGCTGGAGCCATGAGGGTGAGTGCAAAGGAAGCGAGGACAAGGGAGGTGAAAGGAAATAAGCAGACAAACCTCTTGACTATGCACAGTCTGACAAAAATCCTGAATTTTCTTCTTCAGCCATCATGCCCTGCTCTTAAAGCAATGACCAGTCATTATGTCAAACGCCAGAGAAAGACAGGGCACCAGGAACATGACTTAAGCAGGCTGCAAACGCTACATGATATGATCAGGTAACTCACCCAGTGCTTGGAAAATGACAGCTCTCTCACATCTCTTCGCATGACCTTATGCAAGCACTCTTCACAGGATCCCGCTTAGGCATAGGGAACTCTGGAGTTGCTCACATCCACTAATCCCTCTCCCCTCCCTCCTAATTTCTCTGCCTGAAAAAGACATTACTGCTACTTGCTTCCAAATAACAAGTCTTGTGGAAGTGTACGTGGTGACTGAGGCACATGAGAGAGACCACTACACTGACTTAAAGATGGGGCCTTACAAGTCAGATTTTTGTCAGATTTCATACATTGTGGTAAAAAGCTTACAAGAGAATGTTACTTTAAAATCATTCCAGCTGCAGTTCAATACCTGTTTGCAGGATCCCTTTAGTTTAATAAACAATAACTAAAATACCTGTAAAAGAGAGCAAATATGCCTGGGGAAAAAGTGATGTGATTTATACTCCAGTCTCTCAGCATCCCTCCCTCCTAGTGGGGGACTGGAATAGTATATAATAGCTGATATTACACCTGACAAAAAAAGGGAGGTGAATTTTATGGAGCACAACAAGGCTAAAATTTATAACCTGCTGCATAGTTTGACAGCACTTAATAAACTCACAGACAAAGTGTGTGCTGAGATAGTAGAAATTCCACAGAAATCACCTGTTCCTGAAGCCAACGGCAATGGGACATTTATACTTTTATGAATAAAAATAAAAAAATTAATAACAATGTGGAGCTGAACTGATGAAATTAATATGGCAAATCCATTTGGAAGAAGCCTGAAACAATAGGTATAAAGACTAGTTTGTATATAGGAAGCCCAATGAAGGAATTCTAAATGAGTGATCTGTAGCAAACTGAACTGATGCTAAAAGAGGAAGATAAAATTGCAGTATCTATTGAGGTCTACATTAGAGATGCCAAGAAGCTTTCTGGAGCCTGTACAATATTCTGGGAATTAAGAAAAAGATACAAACAGGTGACAGTGGGACTATGTACTTGCACTGAAAATGACAGTCCTGTAATAAAGTAGATTGCTTGTTCAAGGACAGACTGTTGCTAAATGGCAAGAACAAGGGACACACAGAAAACACACTGCTGGTAAAGCAAAACTCTCTCTCTAAGGAAACATGGGGGGGGGGGGAATCAGATTCATTAATCCTGCTCTGAAAATGGTACAAAATCTCATTAGTTTTGGAAGGGATGATGTCATCTAGATTTCTTTAAAAGTGAAAAAGAGGTAGTCTTTTGACAGAGTTTGAAAATAGCAGTTGCTCTTTTTGTTGTTTTTTCAATTTAAAAAAACCAACTTCACAGCAGGGTGATCAGGAACTACCTTAATATAAAAAATGGCAGAAAAGTAAACTAATAAAGACGACATTCTCTTTTTCTTGGGTATTATGAAAGCAGCAGTAAGGCGGCTGTTTCCCTGTGTTGTGAAACAAGGAGGTTGGACATAGTTCCATGCTGATAGATTCAGCTGAATGCTACCTGTTTGAAGTGTAAGAAAAAAAACACAACTGCTAGTACTTGAAGTAACAAATGCCAGGTTTTAAATGCATTTGAATAAAAAGCTTACCCCCAGATTTTTTATCTAAAAGTTGTGTCATCTTTGCCAATTAACTTTTTGTCTTTTCTTCTTGATTTTTTTAATCCACTCTGACTCACTCCAGCGCATTTCCTTTTTCCTTCCTCAGCAGTTTCTGACTGCCATTTGCTCTGAAACATGCCATTTTTCTTTCTTGCGTGACTCAGCTTGGGCTTCTGGACTTTGCCTATGCATGTTACAAGGAAGAGGACCAAGCTAGCCAAGCTAGCTCCTCCTGTATCTTCATCAGAATGGTAGCTTGCTTCTAAGGATTGTTTTCCTCTCCTTCATAAACCAGAAAGCTTTTAGAAAGCTACTAGAAACTAGAAAGTTTCTAGTAGGACGCAACCTCTAATTTCCCTGCCTGAGAGGAGAGGACTCGCCAAATTCTTCCTAACTCAAGTATGGGGATGAGGAAGAGAGATGTCATCGCTAGGTTGTATGGCATTTTAACCAGACACAGCAAAGTATGTGGCAATATATGTACAATTGCTTCATTATTGAAAACACTGATGAAGCACTGGCACAACTTTGTTAGTTCATAATCACATTCCTTGTGTGCCTGCTACTATGTTTTTACAAGCAATGAACTCCTTGGGTTTGTGCATGGATTTAAAACTGAAACAGAAGGCAGTGACCATTTAAATATACAGCTATAGAAGCCTATTATGTCTGATCCGTTTTTGTACTACTGCTTCATTATTCCTGACATGGAGATTATGAGTGTAGCACAATGATACATGTCCTGGTGATAAGATAAGCAATTGTGCTTATCTTAGTTGTGTGCAGTCTAGCCTAGGCTTTTTTTGCCATTAAACTAACCACTTACAGACGTGATTTTGTGGGTATTGTTAGCCACACATGCTACAGTGCACCAGTATCTATAAATAACCAGCAGACCGTGCAGTTGTTCTCATGTTAATGATTATGGGAAGTGCTCTGAGATACTGACTTTACATTTTCCATTTGGAAGTTAAAGACTTAACACAATGAGGGCCCACTCCTGAAGCTGTTATTTTCATCAAGGTTTCTAGTTGCCAAAAAGGTGCATCCTCCTTTGTCAGGTGGATAAGTCAGGAATACTTTCTTCTTGTAGCTATTGCAAATTCACGGATTTTCCTGAACTCAGGGTTGGTGAGAGCTTGGGCTGTGCTTTGCCTTGTGGGCATCAGGGAACTGCAAGTGGGATTAACAACCTCTGATTAAGGATCAAGAGGCTGTTAAACTGTTATTTTTAAGTGGTCTCATTAGACCTGAAGGGAAAGAGTCCTCTCATCCAGGGAAGATCTGGGAGATCAATGAAATGTTCTGTCTCCAGCTGGGAGAAATAAATAGGAAAGAAACTCCTCAACTTAATTTTAAAATTTTAAAAAATACTTGATTTTCAACTGTCTGTAGCTACCATTAGTTTAAATTTATAAAAATTAATTTTCAATTTAATAAATTCTTGTTTCAAGAGTACCCAAAAATCTTTGTATTAAGGGTAGTAACTCTGAACTGACCTCCATCCCAATGACATTTTGATGCCACAGGCTGTTTTTATGAAGGATTTCAGCTTATACAAATTGGATTTTTTCCAGTTAATAATATTACATATACATCCTTACACAACTCTAAATCCCAGCTTCCTGTTTTTATCTGCCTACGCAGCAGAGCTATTTGGAAGAACTTTGGATATTAAAGCATCCTTTTGCTTTCTCTTTTTTTTCCCTTTTCTTTTCTTTTTTTTCTTTTTTTTTTCCCCCACCAGCAATAAAATCCACTGAGTTAAACATTTTGGAAGAAGGAAAACCGAGCCAATAGAGACATCAGTAAACGTTTAATTAAACAGAGAGGCTGTCTTCCCTAATTAGGTACCATTGTTTTGATTCAAGATGTTCTTCTTGGTGTCTGAAGTCTTTCCCAAGCCAAGCAGACACTGAGCAACTTGCATCTCCTAGTGGCTCCGGTTAGCAAGGCAAGGGTTTGTTGTAGTTGCTAAAGAGCACGGTGATATTTCTGTCTAGTAATCCCTGTCCAAGTGCTTTTCTGGGCTAGTGGAAGAGGCAGACCCTGTGGAGAGACATCCCAAGGGGCTGGATCTTGTGGCTGCCATTCCCAGCCTCTTCTTCTCCCTCTTACTGCAGCTGACCAACCAACCACGTTTATTCCCTCACGTTGTTTTTGTCCAAGTAGCAGCTCTGTTTATGATGGAAAATGATTCTCTCGCTAAGATTTTAACTATCTTTTCAACACTTTTTCTCCACAGCTTGCATTTCAGTTTCACAGGGGTTTCAATTAACGTACAAAGAAGGGATGAGACACTTTCCTCCTTCCTTCTACTCTCTGAAGATTTATTTCCACCTCTTTATACTTGTGCCCTGATTTTGTTAATTTGATTTTTTTTGTTTGGTTGGTTTACATTTCACTTCTTTCTCCCCCCTCGTGGAAGGCTGGTATCTACTTATCTTATTTTTGCCTGTTCCTGTTTTTGACTGTACTTTTCCCACTGCATTTCTTGATTCTTTCAGTTTATCTTTTAGAAGAAATAACATGGTCTTCTGATTTCTGATCTATACAATAATTCAAGTCTACCTTCCTTCCACTGCTCAGCTTTAAAAATTACTTTTTTTAAGGGGTGGGTAGGGAAGTAAAACACCTGTATTAGTCTTTTACAAACTTTCCAAGTAAGAATAAAAATGGTGATAATGAAATATGAGGGGAAAAAAAAGAAAAATCATTGTAACTGTCCAAAAATGCAGCTCAATAGATCTGAAGAGACTTTGCTTGGGAAATGGTGAGGAAAATAATGTTTAAAAAGGAAAGTAAAGACGGAAATAGTCACACAACCTCCCAGTAGTGAAACAGGGGAACATGAGTGTTTTAGGACTCTGACCCAGTCCTACCTACAAGGAATCAGTCTCGTTTAGTAGATTTTTGAAGAGCTCTTCTCTTAAACAGCCTAAATGACATTGGAAAGAGTCCAACAAATCCAGTTTTATCAGCTTAAGTAATGCTGCACAGCTGCTGCAAATTAATGAGAAAAACCCCAATTCCGGGTTACCTAGTGCTTCTGATTTGATATCACTAGGCCAAAGTCCTCTACTGTGCATGCTAACACACACATTTCATGATGAAGATAGTCCAAGAAAATTTCTTACCTGATTCATGTCAAAGTTGTGAAAGAGCTGCTCAACATACTTGTTCGCCTGAGGGTTCATACCGCGTAAACCCAGTATTGTCTTAAACTCATAGAGAGTAAGTTGCCCAGAGGGGCAATAGTTCATAAATTTCTGGTACCACTGACTGTTGTCTATTGCAGCAAAATCATCAACTGATTCCCCCGCACCCATAGCACCATCCACTCTTCCTCTCCATGCACGTCGCACTGTTTGCATTTGCACAGTGCTCCTGTATTCCCTGTCTCACCTCCAGTTAGAATTCACCAACAAACCAGGAGCTATAAAACTCCCATAAACCTCTTAAAGATCCCTGCAGATCTGGATTAGGCAAAAATAGAAACTGCACAGGATCATCCTTCGTGGTCTGTTTGAATGCAGGCAGGCCTGTCAACAGCCCGGTACTTCTCTCCTCAACACCCCGACGTGTTCCTGGGGCTCAACCTGCTTCTGCAGGGCTCTTGTGAAGACAAAACATGAAATTTGTGCTCATGGTGTGCAAGATCCTATGTCAGGTTTGCAGCCTTGCTACACTTGGTAAACTTACAATGTTTTGCACTAAAAGTGTTCTGGCTAAGATGACTTTGAATGCTTCCCAAACTGCGAAATGGTGTTGCTGTGCTTTGTTTGGAGGGCTTTGCATTCAGCCCCTTGGAAAACAAGAAGAATCATAAATCATGCAAAATACTAATGATGTGTATGGTGACCCTGGTGTGTGCCAGTAAGTGTTCATCCAGCTGAAGAAAGATAATATGTAAACAGACCATATAGTATCATAACATTAGCATTGAAAACAGATATTCTGATAATGTCTCACAGGAAGCATCAGGTTATTTAAATACAAAAACTGGTGAAATTCACACAGTAGAACCTGAGGAAAGGATATAAACCAGAGGTAGTGAAATTCAGGAAGGGGACTTTTTAATTGAAGGCAGACTCTTCATGGCTCTCCAGTTAAAAGTACATACTTTGAATTTGACTTAACATTCCATCTAAACCAAGTACGTGACAAATACTTTTTATATAATCTTAAGGTAAAAAGGACTAGGAACATATTCTTATTTATATAATTCTGAAACAGCAAGAGTGTGGGGAGGCACTAAAAAGTAATCATATTGCTTCATTTGCATAATCCACTTAACAGACACGTTCTGTTCACACAGTCTTAGTGATGGGTTTTCAGATAATACCATGATAGAAATTTGAATATTTAAAACATGGCACTTACTTTCAGTATCATAGAAACTGGAAACTGATAGAGGCACCTTCAGCAATTTTGGGTTCAGGGAGAAGATCGCAGCACACCAAAGTCTGCTATTTGCTTGAAATCTCACTTCCTAAATGCCAAATACATGATGCAAGAGATGAGATCCCAAATTCTTTTCCTCACCCAGTAATGTCAAAGATCTGGCAGTGACTTTTACCCATCATGGCAGTAGACAAAATGTGATCCTCTAACAGAAGAAAAATAACATATAGACTCCAGAAAAAAAGAAGAAAACTAACCCTGCGATTTTCAACTTTGAAATTTAATTGCATTTCAGTAAGCAAGATGTTATGACACTTCAGAACCTTGACTTGTGTGTAGTTTCTCGTTCTGGTTTCAGCTGGGATAGAGTTAATTTTCTTCCTAGTAGCTGCTGTGTTTTGGACTTAGTAATAGAATAATGTTGATAACATACTGTTTTAACTGTTCCTAAGTAATGCTTATTAAGTCAGGAATTTTTCAGCTTCCCGTAGAAGCTGAGAGGGAGCTTAGACAGGACGAACTGGCTAAAGGAATATTCCGTAACGCAGACGTCATGCTCAGTATATAAATGGGGGCTGGCCGGGGGGCAGGAATCCATGATCACTGCTCAGGATGGGCTGGGCAACCGGTCATGGAGTGGTGAGCAATTGCATTGCATTACTCATTTTGTATATTCTTTTACTATTTTTTTCTCCCTCTTCTCCCTGTCCTATTGGGGCACAGCAGGGGGAGTGAGTGAATGAATGTATGATCCATCCTGGTTGCCGGCTGGGGCTAAACCATGACATTTCTTTCACAAAAAAAATTATATCTGCTTATTCTGTTAAGAAAGATTTAAATAGTTTCCACTGACCAAATCAGGTAGGTTGTTATTCTACTGAAGTATAAGGGAGCGTGAAGAGACTTGGTTCATCTAACCTGCGAAGAGCTGAGTCATCTTGCAATGAGCTCCTTCAGCTCTAATAAGCATAAAAAAGAGTCTTGAGCTGGATTTCTGTATTAAGACCAGAATCCAGAAGACAAAAGCATTTTGATTGTACTGCACATAAGTCATGCTCTTGTTAGAGAAGTGTCGATATAGTCAGAATGATCAAGAATAGTATGAGGGCACTGTTACTGAGAAAGCTGGTGCCAAGCTATAAAAATCCCATGTGCGTTACTCTTGGCAAGCTTGTATGCCAACAGCTCATTCTTCTTTTTAAGTAAATTGGTTCCCTAAGCCAGCCTGAAGCCCCGTAGAATGACTTCACAGGAAGCATACATTACAACAGATAAATATACACATCATATCAAGCTAAACAGATGTGGTGTGAATCCCAAAGGAGAAGCTTATGAAGCATGTGGCTTGAGAGGTCCTGGGCCTTGCTTGCCACAGGCTTTTCAGTGAGGCTCTCACAAGACTGTATTCAAGGCAAGAGAAAAAGAAAACTGAGCTACATCTTACCTAGATGCTCTGTGTTAGATCTGAATCTTGTAGTTATACTGTTGCCATTTCATTAAAAATTACACTGTTGCTATTTCATCAAAAATAGTTTATTTTTTTCTATTATTAAAAGTGAAAAAGTAAAACATCCAGGTAAAACATTCTGGTTAATTTAATTCATTTCTCTAAGTGTTTCCAGCCACTACAGTAAACAAATAGTTTTGACAAGGAAAGAAAATTGCCAGCCTTTTATCTGGGAGTAGATGCCAAATTCTTAATATTATTTCCAGCTGCAAAGGATACAGACTATACAACCTCAGGTATATGACTATTGTAAATGTGCCATTCCACTCCTGCCTTCTAAATAACTTTTCCTGGGCCTATTGCTGCAACAGCTCAGTTAAGAAAATACACGATAAAATATATGCCTCAGATTACAATAGCTAATGGAGGATTGTTACAACATCTTGCAGAACTGGAAATGAATATCAGATCTTTAGTGGGAGCTCATTATTAAATAATGAAGTTGTAAGCCTAGCATAAGCAGTTTTTGTAGTGGATTTTATGAAGCCCTAAGGGCCAAATTGTTGTTTCATTTCATTAAAATGGGGGGAAGACTTCCAAACAGATAAAACATTGAAACATCTTTTTCTGTTTAACATGGAACATTAATTAAACAAGCTCTTCCGGGAACAGCAAAACAAAAGCCTAGATTTGTACAGACTCTGTCTTTTGTCCTGTAAATCTCCGCACCCTGGTACCCCAGGTTCACTCTGTATCCTCACCAGGCAAAAGGAAACAAGTGCCTGATTATTTTACGAGCCAGCTGTTGCCTGAAACAATGAATAAAAGCTGAATTCTGCATGAGTGGCGCATTCAGTCTGGATGTGTCCTTGCCACCCAGCTGCCATTTTTATGAAAACTTTAGGAACTAATTAGCTCTTTGAAATTTCATTGAAATATGCCAATTGATTTAAAAGTTATAGGGAAACAGAAGGGGATCAGAGATTGATGGATAGGACTATGTAACAGTTAAACTCTGATGTGTATATAACCTGAGATGTTTAAGGCATGTGTCTTAATATTCATGAGATAACTTGTGCAAGCTACTCCCTGGGAGCTAAGCTATTTGTACTGGGAGGGAGGTACAGTGATTAGTAACTTGTAAAAGAACGACCAACAAAAAAACAACACCACCCCTTTCCCCTCCTCCCAAAAAAAACCCACAAACCAACCTGAAACTCCAAAAAGCTCCCCACCTTCTTGGTTTGGAGCTCTTTCCCTATTTAGACAGGTCTCAGGTTCACATAAAGCTTGTCTTAATATCGAATAACTAGCTACTTTTGCAAAATACTTTTTCCTTACAGAAAGGTACTCTAAATAAACTAGATATGGAAAAGTATTCTTCACAAGTATAGAAAAAGCAAATGCCAGCATCTGTATGCACATTCTCAATACAATAGGTAATATAAACAAGTGAAGAAAACTGTCAGTTTTAATTCCACTCCGTATTAGAAGGACTACAAATTGCAGAGACAGCTGAATGGAGTAGGGTGGTAAAGAGCAACCGTACCCTGAAAGTTTGTATCTAATTTATTCTGCTCTCTCTGTCTGTGCTGGATGCACCATTTAGTGAGTACAACAGATATTTTCAAATGTATAGCTCAATACCAATAGTAGCGGCAAGCTCTAGGCATTTCTGTTGATGCAAAGCTGTTTGAAGGGCACTTTCTTCTCCCCTCTTCACACCCTCAGTTATCCCATGGCAAATACGCAGTTTCCCAATGCCTGTGGTTGGTCCTGCACTGGGTTACTATTATCCTGACAGAAGCCTGATTTTCAAGAAGTGTTCATTTCATGTTCCAGTTTTCTGAAAAAGTAACTAAAACAAGCTGCAGGCCCAATTTTCTGAAACATCCTCAAGTCACTAGTTGCTTTAAAAGTATTTGTGTAAAATAAATTTTGGAATTTTTTCCAAATATTTCTCAATAGCACTGAGATGTCAGGGACTTTTTGCAGTACACATTAAAGCTAAACTGAAAGAGCTCTTAGATGAGCTCAAACGTTGTCCATGTGTATTACTTAAGAAAGTTAGCGTTGTTAAAGCTTTACTGGGGAATATAATGCATTCATTTGTTAATTGAAAAGAACACAGTAAGCTGACAATTTCTGCCAGTCAGATTTCATATTGATAGACTTGAAGTTTGCTCACCAACTGTAATTAGCGCATTTATTGAGTTAGGTGATCCTACTTAATCAAATTCCATTATATCTAACCCTCTGGTAATTGGCAGAGGGGAAGAAAAGAGCATGTGATAAGCCTGATTTTATAGGAAGAGTACTTGAAAATTATGTAAGAAAGAATTACCTAATACCAAAAAAGCAAGCTGAAATGGGAATTCTTAGTCTGCTGGGCACCATACGAGAAACTAAAGGTTGGATGTAAAAACATACAAGGTACCTCATACTCTCAGCATTTTCTGAAACAGATATAATTCATTTAATAATAAATAACAGAAAGGCAATTTCTGGAAATTGAAACTGTGTGGAGTAGTTCTGGCTACAATTTGGACCAATTTTAACCTGCCACTAAAGTCATTCTTGTAATGTAGTAACACATTTTTCATTACCTCTCTGAATACATTGAGATCAATGGCGTGGGTAGAGAATACTAATGCTTTATTTTATTTATTTTTTTTAAAATAAGGTTTTATACCATGATAGGCCCATCTGTTCTATTAGCTGGAAGCAGACTTTGTTTGTGTAGTAGTGGCGCTTCAGCCTAAACCTTATTTCAGTCAAGGACAGACACTTTCATAGGAATTACGGATGACTCTCCACTCTCCTCTCTTTCAGAGGGGAAAATAACAAGGCACAGTCTTCTGGATGGGTTTCATGACTAGAAGGAACCTGTATGAGCACTGAGTTGGAAGGGCATAAGACAGCAATGCAACTAACAGCCACTGGATGCCTGTGGGATGACCTGGGATGTTAAGCAGTATAATTGGGATGAGGGATCAAAACAGATGTCTCTTTGGAAAAGGGTGATTGACTTATACCAAACTAAGCCACAGAAGGTGCTTGGAATGAATCCAGCAATATTTTGTTTGGCAACAGAAGGAATCATATTGTGTCTATTTTGCATGTTCCTAAAGCGTTAATACCTAAGGACCCAGCCAAACACTGCTTTAAAAAAGATTTTTCAAGCAGAGTCATATAAATAAACCTTGCAATTGTTAACAAACACCAAAAAGAATAATGAAAATCTGGGTTTCAAAAGTGAGAAACTATTCAACATGTATTAGAATGACTCTACGCAGTTTTCAAAATGGCAAAATGTACTGGGAACAGAGAATTCAAAATTGTTTGCCTGCCACTCATATTTATTTACCCGTAGTTTTCTGTTGAATCACCTCTGGACCACTCCCGTTACCTCTGAATAGTCAGTATGGCCAGCCCTCTGAGACATGTCACTTAATGCATCAAATGATACAGCCATAAGAAAGCCAGCAAGTTAAGAATTAATTCTTACCTTATTCATGTCAAATGTGTGAAATACTTGTTCAACGTAGCTGTTAGCTTCTGGAGTAAGTCCCTGTAGGTCCAGGACTTGTTTAAATTCATGCAGACAAAGTTGTCCAGAGGGGCACTCCTTCATAAATTTTGTGTACCAATGGTGAATTTCCATAGCATTAATGTCATCTGCTGACCCAGCGGCACCCATAGCATCAAACATACCAAGTAACCTTATTCAGTATTTAGTCATTCTTGCTTCCCAACAATGATCATTCAGACACCAACTCTGCCTTTGAGAGCTACTTTAAACCTCTTACAGATCACTACCAATATAGACTAAGTAAATATAGCACCCTAGCAAGATTACTGGTGCCCAGTTTTAGTGCACCATGGTTTTATCAGCTGATTACAGTCTTTGTGCAGTCAGTTTGCAGAGCCTCAGCAGGGCCTGAGGACTGATTATGCTGATTCTTAACTTGCCTTGGCATCTGCGGTGCTAAAGCTATGTAAACTGGGTGAATATTGAGTAAGCAACACACAGGGACCTTCAGAGTAGTTTCTAAACCTTTGTTTTAATAATCCGCAGGTTTTAACTAAACCTTCAGCCCCGTTTTAATATTTGGATACCTTTTGTGCAGCTGCCTTGTAGCAACTGATTTTTTATTTTTATTACTTCTGTATATACCATGGTCCAAGTCTTACCTTATAGGGCAAAACTCCACCATGATTTGACTTGGATAAAACTGAAAGCAGCAATACACTGCACAAAAGCTATACGCAAAGCCCAAAATACTTCCCATTGTTTTTAGACAGCAGTTTTACAAGCATCTGAGGCTCGCATAAGCCAACGTTGTCCTAAAAACTGCTCTCCCACTGCCACTGCTCATTCAATCCCATGCTTTCCCTTCCCTTAGGCCAGCATGAGGGTTTGTGGTTGCACTTGGGAACAACTGTAAGAACAGATCCAGGTAAAAGCTTCAATAAAATTGAATACTAGTATAGTTAGCTTTAGAAAACATTATTTAAATTTTGTCTTGCCTGGTCTCACAAAACATTGGGTTGTACAAGAGAACAGATTAAGCAGGGACAGAAAAGGGTGGCCAGCAGTAGAGGGGGTGCAGGACTGCTTCTTTTGCTGATTTAAATTATTTGTGGAAACTTGTAGTGTCCTATCATAATGTCTGTGCTATATAGCTGTACGTAGCAGTTTACAGTTTTACAGTACTATTACACTATGTAATATGGCACACAGTAGTTTAAACTGTTGGAATGTAAAAATATAATTGTTATACTTCACCACCGTAAAGGTGTTGTCTCACCAATGGCACTCTGGTGGTGTCTCACAAGAAGGAAGGTGAGCGCTGCCTGAGCAGCATTCCTACTTCACGCTGCAGAGCAGGGGGCAGTCCGGCTGCCCCCCCGGAGCAGGGTCCGGCTGCAGGAGCTGAATTTTCCAAGGTTCAGGCTGGTTCGGTTGCAAAAGCAGTATCAACAGCTACGAGGAACAAATTTGATCTCAAAACCGCAAAGAAACGGAATGCTGCGGTTGGACAGGTCATGAAGCCTGGTTTTGAGGTGGCAGGAGGGGTGGGTGGTGGTGCGTCTGTTGGGCGCGCGCGGTGAGGGTGCTGTAAGGAACCTGAGCAAGCTGCCCCTGCAGCAGCAGGTTTAGGGCGGGCTCTGTGTCCCAGCATACAGGTTCACGTAGTCTTCCAGCATTTTGAACTCTTTAATTCTTCAGGCAAATAAATTGCTGGGAGGCACTAATCATGTAAGATCAGAATTGCAAAATACTTCTCACAAATAGGTACAAACCTTCACTGCAAAAAGTGGTGGCTGGAAGAAACTGGGCTGTGACTACAGGCTTTCAGCATATATTTATAATTATGTTGCATAAACCAGAGTCTGCAGCCAGTCAGAGCAATGCTGCTGAGGAGGGAGAGAAGGGGTAAAAAAGTGCACGTGGAGGTCTGGAGGACTTCAATAGCAGCATATGCTGTAGCTGTCACTAAAAGGTGATTTTTCTAATCTCTGGTCTTGCCTTGCACCTCTTTCAACAAACGCTGTCTGCTAACGTGCTGTCAGTTATAGGATCAAGGACTTCAATACTGAGAAACAGCGGGGATTACCCATGTAAAATACTGAATAAAACCAGAATAAAGCTGAAAGATATGAAGTGGTATTTGGAAATATTCCACTTCAAAATATCAAGAGCAGGCAAAGAATACTGTATTTTTAATAAGCAAGAACAGCAAGGAAAAGAAAGGTGGCTTGAAGTAGCAATCTTCAGTCTTTTATCTTTGTTTATCAAATCTAAATTTTCAATAGCTAGTAATTGGAAATGTCGACACAGAATTTTCCAAGTGTATACCTACCAAATTTCTTGTTCAACAAAAAGAGGAAGTGTTTTAAAACTCAAATGTTACTCAGACTTCCATTTTTTTCAGAAATAACAGCAATATTCAAAGGAAAAAAAAATCAAAGATTTCAACCATAGGCTTCAGAAGTGATAGACTATTGTTTTGTAAATACAGGAGTCTACAATAATTTTTTGTACATTTTCATTTTCAAATGTGCTTCTGAAATATATGACAGCATAAACATGAGTATCAAAGATTAAGCCATCTCACTCCTTGAAAACATGCATATTTCTTTCATATGGCATGGAAGAATCTCCTTACTCTGTTGTGTTTGTCCTTACAGAGGACAAGGTTAAAACATCAGAGAAATCCACATTTTATTCAAGTAACTCTTCAAGATAACCATGAGGCTGTTCTAAATTATCTATTTGAGGAATCTGAAAAAAACTTAAGTTTTACACTGCAGCATTTGACAAAATAAGCATATGAACAAACACGACATGCTTATCAGCAAAAGGCATAATTAAACAAGAAATGAGAGAACACCCAGAAGACTTGAAGAAGCAGTGCAATAGCCCAGAATAAAATGGAACCATGGAAGCTAGAATTAAGTGCAAGTAGGAGAAGAAACTGCTTTTAAAGGAGTTCTTGCAGGCCACGTTCCTGTTAGGACAGCTTTACTGGGGTATTATAGTGATGAAGTACACGTAGATTAGAAAGGCTCTGCTGGCAACACTGTTCTTTTTAGCAGTTTAATACTATTCTCTCTTTCACTCTGAGGAGAAGATCCTTCTTTAGTTAAAGCACAATTTTCTCAGACTTACTGTATCTGCACACCCAGGTTAGTTGGGGATTATATTTCTTCACGTGTATGACCCTACAAGCAAAGTCCAGAAGTAGAATGAGGGAGAATGCAGAAGTAGTGAAGAACTGGAATTGTAGGTCTGCAGGCAATGTAAGAAAAAGGGGAGGGAAAGCAGCTCGAAAAGGTAAAGAAACACATAGCAGAGAGGCTGACAGGACTTTGAGAATGTGAGACACTTCAGGAGAAGATAAAAAATAAAATTGTGTCATAAAAGAAGGGTGAGGCTTGGAAAGAAGAAACTGAACTTACGCATCAGAGTGAAAACCACAATTTAATTGCAAAGACTTAAATCCAGCACCAACAGTCATACACAGAAATCTATTGCCCGAGTAGTGCCTGCATCAAATATATACCATGTGCTTAGTTTCCTCTGAACATGCTTGGAAAAAAAAGCGAGGTCACCCGGAGCCTCTCAGCACTGTACCAGATGGCACCTGCACTTAGACCTTCATGTGTAATGAAAGTGACACAAGGCTACTAGCACAGGTTATAAAATAAAGGACCTTGAGGCTCTGATAAACTGCATTTAGGAAGTTTCAGGGTTTCTGTGCATGACGCTATGAAATATAGGGGAAAATGTCATGAAGCATTTGAAACATAAAAATCTGAGACAATGAGGACAATGATATCAGGACAGAGAAGTCAACAGCTTTTTTCTGGAGAAGCTTCAAGGGACTAAACTCTGACACCAGCTTTTTCCAATAGCAAAATTCTCACTAAGCCTCTCTCAGTGTTTTATATTAGCACCATCAGCCTCTGCAATACACAGGAATAAGATTCTTGGATTTTAAGGACGTAGGAAGACAGCACCATTTTGAATTTTTATCTGATCCTGTTTATCTGTACCTGTTCCCAAGGCACGTGCTCCTGGCTATTGCCAGAGATAGGAGAGTGGACGAGAAGTACTTTTGACCTGGCTGGTGAAGTATGGCTATTTTTATACACGAGACATGATCCAAAGGGTGTTTAATTGGCTTATCTTTATCTAGTGGGTGCTTAGACTGACTGAATGAAGAGCAATCATTTTGGAAAAAATTATGCTATTTCAAAGGTCCTGTCTTAGATGAATGTCTGGATAAATGCAGGCAAACCCAGTTTATTTGTAATTTTCACATTTATCATAAAAGCACTGATGTAAATTATTTTTCTGTACAGTTTCTATTTGCATCTTCCCATAATTTTTTCACACAGGCTTAGTGCTTCTGTTTCTGTTTTAATTTGCCTGTAAGCTCAGTGTGCTTGTATGTGAAAATGTGCAACTCCAAATACACAGTAATAAACCTGTAAATTAGTGGCTTATTATTGTGTTATATGTCCTATATCTGTTTTCTTAAGTGACAAAACAATATGCATGCAGAAAACTGTCTGCTACCAAAGTCATGATGCATAGAGGGACAAAGCAGAGTCCTGATATCAGCTGATAACAGAACAAAAATCAGAAAGAGTTGTGATAGCCTACACTGAGGAGATGACTAGATGGCAATTAACCTGTAATTCTTCCTCTTCTATTTTTTTATTATTGTTATAATTAATTAATTTGCAGTGGTTCTCATAAACTTTATTAGACATCTCTTAAAATTAGTTTTGTAAGTTGTTTCTAAGTTGTTGGTAAGGTTACTTAAGTAATGTTCTAATGCTACTAAAGCCCTTTATAAAGTATTAAGGTGACATCATTGTCTTTCTGGGACTCTTATACAACATAGACATTATTTTATCTTAAAACAAACAAAAAAAGGCAACCATCCCCTTCCCCCCACCCTAAGTGGAAAAAAGAGATAAGATAAATAAAAGTTATTCCTCCTTCAGAAGGATACTAAATATCATAAAATTCAGCAGAAGATATTAATGAAACAATATAACAATTAATATTTGTAAAGTGATTATACAAACTTAAGTTGAAGAACATACATAACGTGCTTAGCACCACGAGCCTTGAAAAGAAATCTTATGTTTAATAAGTAAATCATAATTTGATTTGACAGCAGTAATTGCATCTAATCTGTCATCCTTGCTGGGATAGAGTCTGGGATTATCTAAGCGGCGAGATTAGTGCTACGTGAACAGGCACAGGAATTCACAGCACACAAAGCATCACGTTCCCTCTGAGCACCTGGATGCAGAGAGACTCGGTGGGAAATGGGAGCAGATTCGACACCAGTGCACCAGTGCATGTCTCCCAGACTGCAAAGAATCCATAGATGCACATCTATGCTATCTATATGCATCTGTGCTTGTAGATGGACATGCAGCTAACTCTGGAAGCCCAGGACAGGCCAAATGTCTCTTCTTTTGTTCAATAACAAGAAATACTTGAAATTAAATGTCATTTACCCTGTGAGGGCACTTTAGTAATTCTGCCATCTTTCCCCTCAGGCTACTAAGTTTTCCTTGAACAGCTGTCTTTGCAACTCAGCTTTGCTGCAGTTTGCTGGCATACTCTGCTTTGTAGATGCGGCAAGTGAGGGACAGAATTTTTCTCTTTTTTTTTTTTAAAAAAATTTTAAACGGAATGAAATAGTCTTTCAAATCTAAAGAGACCATTTCGTTTTATACCCCAGATAAAGGTAACCCTGCAGTCCCTTTAAAATATATTTCTACTGAGAACTCCTATAAATATTCATCCGCATGTAGAGAATTACCAGCTAATAACCCATCATGGTTAATAACCCATAACAGAGGACATGCAAACAATGGCCTGTAAGGTACATCCGTGGTTCATGTCTGGTCAACAGCAACTGATGCAGAATGGACTCAGGTGATTATAGTAACTTACTCTGTAGCATATCCAAAAAGTTTTATCTGAACCTTTGCCAGCCTTTTGATAACCACAATGCCAGTTTTTTACATTATTGAGGTCAGACTGAAAAATCTTCTAAGTTTTGTTTTCTCCCTCCTGTTTTTCTGTCAGAAGGACCCCAAATAGTTGAGAGCAAGATCTGTTAATAGGATAGGACAAAGAAAAAAAGGAAACTGGTATATCTTTTTATCCTACAATCAGGATTTGGTATTACATACACAAAAAATAAAACCAGCACGGAATTTAATTTAAAAGAAAGACTTAGGAAAATCTTTCGACCTTTTATACTTTATATTCCTCAAGAGGAATTTCATCACCACTGTGCTATGCAGCACTGACTGTGCTGCAAAGTTGTCTCACACCACCACAGCGATCTCAAAGATAGTTCCTAACTGCTGTAATTCTTGACAAATTTTAAGATATGAAAAAAAAATCAGTAGGCACAACATTTATTCAAGTGTTTTTCCACTGAGTATTGACAAAAAGTATTCCTCTGTGTTTCAGTCTGAAAAACTGATGAAAATACGTGTTAGAGAATTTACTCTTCACTAAGAAGTTGCACTTTATGAGTAGGAAAGCACAACTTCAATGCTCTTACTTCTAAAATGGAATGCATGTGCTTAATCTGCACATGCAATTAAAATAAAGGCTCAGGAAATCTGGTAGAGTTTAGAAGGTAAATATCACTGTTTCCAGGCAAATTTTCTGGTGTATTACAGATTTTTTTTTTGCATTTTTAAAATATTTTCATCATTATGTAATAGGTCAGCATATCAGCATTCGCTGTTAAGAGTAAACCACTTGAACTCTAAGCTCTGAAAAACTGGACTCAGACTTGCAATCAAAATTTGAAAAGAAACAAAGGGGCAAAGAGTGATTTAGGTTCCAAGGCTCTTTGAAGGTTTAATTTAATGAAAAGAAAAGTGCTCTCTAGCTTAAGAAGCAGAGGTTACATATTCTGTCTGTGAAACCAAGTAGGTTCCTCTCAGCCGTTATACCTAGGTGGAAATAGAGACCTCAGCTGATCTTCCAGTTTCATTAGCTGGCATTTTAAGAAATTCTCTAATTTGTGCCAAACTTCCATGTTCTTAGAGAATAACAATATCCACTGAACTGGTACAAAGTCTCAGGAAGATATGGGTGACAGGAAAAAGTTCTCATTCCTTAAAAATCACATATTCAGCATGCAACAGAAAGCATGAAGATTTTACCAAATTCTTTTCCATAGCGGATACAAAAGGGGAAAAATATTCTAAATATGCCAAGTTCAACTACTTACTAAACCAGGCCTCATCCTTGAAAAGCACATCAGAGTGAAATGTGTGAACTATTCTTGACAGCAAGTGCTATTTGCATGAACCTGGAGAACTGACCTTTAGTAGACTAATATTGCTTCTCTCACAGTTCTTAAAAATCATGTTGATGTGATTTGTCTAAGAAACAGGATACACTTCTAGAGCAATTCTTGTAAATCTGAAGATTTACTCAAACATAACCACCCTTGTTTTGCACTAATAAGTTTGAGACCAAATTTTCCAGCCTGTTACCAAAGAAATTAACGTATTCAGAACCCGAAAAAATTTCACAAGAAACATTTAAGTGAACTAAAGTCTTTCTGTATTAATCTTTTGATAGTCTTGAGTGCCACAATATTTTGCAACAATAACTGAAAGCTAAAGTTGTCTACTTCGCATAATTTAAGAAGGCTCTTGGGAGTATTAAACATAATTCTGTTAATAAATTCAAGAATATAAACCAAAGAATGCTCTTTTCCTTGGAAAGTAGCATCCACGAAGAATAATTACAGCTGTTTAGTGGCACATCATCTTGGAATAGAAATGAATTTTAGGTAATATTTTTTACCTGGATGTAGCATGATTCTGACTTCTTTAATTGTTCGGGAGGAATCTCTGGTTGTTCTTATTTAGAAGAAAAAATAATTAGAATTTTCATTCAGGAGGTGTATATTATCTGTATGTATAAAAGGAGTCAAGAGAAGTTTGTAAAGGAACAACAGCTGAACAAAAGCAAGTAGAGAAAAGAGAGAACAGCAATTAAATTCAGGAGGGTATGGAAGCCCTAGATGAGCAAACTAACTGTTTACCATCAGCTGGTCAACAACAACATTTTCACAGCTGACTTATCCTCTCATACCTTAAAGGTGACATTGGAGTATTTAAAAAATAGTAAGTCTGCAGTACTGGAGAAAAAGAAGGCCAGGACAACTGATAAATCTGCCCTCTGATACTAATATAAGTTTCAAATCCTTTGATCTAAAATGACACTTACCAGAAGAACCATAACAGGCTGTTTAATTCTGTTGAACAATTCCTGGAAAAGTTTGAAAACCTGAAGTTTGTTGCTGAGACAAACCTCAGAGACTGTGAATGTGCGCTTTGGACAACCAACCAACCAACTGCTGGCATCTTCCAGTAACACAAGCCCCTGTTAAACATGCATAGGTTGTGAACTTTCCCGATGCTGCGAAACAGCATAGGACAAAATATAAAAAGATTCCTGAAAACAAATCTATATGTTTCTTGGTTCCTTGATGGGGAAGCAATTCAAACTTTACATGAAAATATCTGATCTTTGCCTTTCACTTTAAAGGTGTCTGGAAAGTGTTCCCTTTCTAAATTGGGAGTGAGCTGCAGCTGCTCTGAATGGTTCTGTAGTCATGTCTTCTGAGTTCATCGTACACCTGCAGAGTTTTAGAAACAAGTGGGTAACAATTTGTCCACAGAGACAAAACTTAGCAACTAAGCATGTGTAACGTGGACTGGTAAAAATAATCAAGCTGAGTAGCTGTACTTACCAAGATGGACTCCTAAAGTGTACCAATTTCTGTTGTAAATGATTGTGGTGGGTTGACCATGGCTGGCTGCCAGATCCCCACCCAGCCGCTCTCTCATTCTGCCTCCTTAGCAGGATGAGGAAGAAAATAAGGCGAAAAAGCTCATGGGACGAGATAAAGTCAGGGAGATTGCTTACCAATTACTGTCATGAGGAAAACAGACTTGACTTGGAGAAAATTAATTTAATTTATTCCCAATTAAAATAGAGTACCATGCTGAGAAAGAAACACGAATAAAACCAACACCTTCCCCACAGCCCCCCTATTTTCCACACTCAACTTCACTCTCTCATTCCTGCCTCCTCTGCCTCCCTTCCCTGAGCAGTGCAGGGGATGGGGAATGGAGCCAGTTGTCAGTCCATAACAGCTCGTCTCTGCCTCTCTGTCCTCCGCACACTTTTCCTCTTCTCCAGGGTGGCTCCTTCCCATGGGCTGTAGTCCTTCAGGACAAACCTACTCCACCGCAAGCTCTCCATGGGCCGCAGCTCCTTCAGGGCATGTCCACCTCCTCCAACATGGTCCTCTCCACAGGCTGCAGTGTGGATGCCTGCTGCAGTGTGGTCTTCTCCGGCAGCAGCAAGGGAATCTCTGCGCGGGTGCCTGGAGAGCCTCCTCCCATCCTCCTGCTCTGACTTTGATGTCTGCAGGGCTGTTTCTCCCGCTCTTCCCCTCACTCCTCACTGACTGTGCAGCGTTTTGCCCTTTCTGACACAGGGTTTCCCCAAGGCACCACCTCCATGGCAGAGTGCCCTGTGGTGGGTCAGTTGGAGCCACCCCTTCAACCCCTGATGCCAGCAGCTTGGCACCCGCACCCTGTACGTTGCTTCAACCAAAATTTTAGCACAGCTGAGGTTGGGGACAAAAGCAGACACTGCCCGCACTGAAAAACAGGAGAGGCTAATCACTTCCCTTGGAAAAGTCATTGGAAAAATAATTGTGTCAGTGCACATCTTCATACCAATTCTGTAACGTTGTCGTGTCTCTATGTGTCAGTCGGTGTGTGGGAAAATAACAGAAGATCGGCGAGGAAGACTGTAAACACTCTCAAGTGACTTGCACCTGGCATGTCAGAAAACACATATATCACACTAATTGTTCTTTAGTCTTGTGGGCTCAACAAGTAGAACATCTGCAGTTAGATAACATAGGCCTGTGATGGACTCAGAGGCACCTTATCAAACATGCCTGAGATTCCTGCCCTGCTGTTGGAGATCAAAGCACAGTGGAAAACAACACCTGCTTGAACCCCTGATATACAGGCAAGAACAGCAGGTTTGAACCCTCTCTTACTAACAAGGAAAAAGTCTCTAGCAAGGACTCTTGAGCTCTGTGGTGCCTGTGTTGCCCGCTTGCATGCTTCTGCCCGGGTGCTGCTTCAGAGATACCCCAGTTCACGAGGTATCTAGATTAAATTTCTTTGCTTTTCATCCATGTTTTTGTGATAGTTCCTGTGTCCTGCCTGTGTCAGCTCACACACGGTGTCACTGCATTTTCCAGTGAAATAGGAACTCTGCTCGCATCTGTATGTCAGAAGTACTTAAAAAGAGCAGGATATTCCCCCTATTTAGAGTAAGGAAACATCAGGAAAATGCCTCATACAGGCGAAGTGCACTTACAAGACATCAGTGCACACCATCTCATTAGAAAAATTTACTTAGTGGGCAGTTTCTAATTTAGTACACTTTTAAGTGGCAGAAATCTTCTCAATTTTATGAATATTACTTCTGTTTTTTCAAAATGGATCCTAAAGATGATGCTAAACCATCTGGCAGTCGTTGTGTGTAATTTGCTGTGTTTAAAATTAAAGAATTGCAGGCCAACTATTTGTGCTATCCAGTGTCTTCACTATGTGTCTGTGCTATCCAATGCCACCGATGTGTCTTCCACACAGCGTCAGCAGAAGAACAGAAAGCTTTTTTTATTTTAATTTTGCATCAATGATGGAAAAAGTCCATGTTTTACGAAATGCTTCCTTGTTATTTCAGATAAGAAGCTGCAGCACAGAAAGAGATTTGTCTCAGAGCTGCAGTGAAACCACGCTGAGGTCAGAAATAGCGCGTGCAGATCTGACACCTGACTTTAGTCACTTGATATCTCAGGGATGAGGTTCCCTCCCACTCCACTCATTCTGTCCTTGGAAGGGGTGCAGAAGAGCTGCCTTCTGCTGTGGGGATGCAACATCTTCCACTGAACAACGTACAGTGTATTTACTCATGTCACTACCTGCGTGCACGGTGGTTGTGAGTTCAGTAAAGAGGGTAAGAGGAGCAACAGAGGAAGGGCATGAAGGAGGATCTTCTCTCAGGCAGAATATTCATGTTGCCTAGTCCGCATTGCCTGATAACCCTGCTTGAATTATTGAATGCCTTAAGTTGGATGCAAATCAATCATGGATGCCATTTCAATAAATGAAGTGCAACCCAAATCACAGACAGAGGCTTAACACACCTGGAAACTGTACTGCAAGCTTGTGTGAGACCCTGCCTTACACATTCAGTTATTGTGCCCCTGCACTTACAGAGAGTAAGGGAAGCTGGCTTCTTACGAGCTTAATTTTACCTGCAAAAAATTTGACTGTAAAGGCTGACACTGATGGCATTTCTTATGCCTGTACTTCTGGCCTTAAGGCAGTTTTGCTTTCCCACAGAACAGCGTTGAAAGGTTGGCTTTAATGCATTTCTCCCTATTGACAGAAAAGTCACCTTAGGGAACCACTGGTACTTGTGCCAATTTTATAGGACATCTGCTGAGTTTCAGGCACATAATAATGATATGGCTGCTATATCACTCATAACACACATTTGAAGAGACTGTGTAATGCATGTATTATAATCTGACAGTTCAACTGCAGAGTGCTCTACTGAATCAAAGAATAACAAAACAAAACACAGCAATTTTTCCTCTGTCAAAGTTTTTTGAGTGATTTCAACATTGCTTCTAATTTAGGAATTGTTCTCTCAGAAAATGATTTAGAACAATTATATTAACAATCTTAATGATGTAGTTGGCCACAGCAACTATATTCACTGAAACAGAGGTGTCATCATTTTGCTAACTGTCCTGGTTTGAGGTAAAACAGGACCAAAATTGTTCAGTAACTTTACTTTTTAGCTAGGCCTCTTCTAACTGCTGAAATGAACAGCATGTTGTGCAGAAACTGTTCACTCTCAGAGTCATAAGACCCATGTTTATAGTTGATGCCAAGGAACGGGATGCAGAGAGGCTCTTGCTTATACTTATTGCTATAACACCCAAGGCCAGCCAACTTTGTTACTTGCCCCGTTGGAGGGTCAGAAGCAGAAAAGTGTAGAGGGGTCACACCTGTGGGGAGAAGCGGACAGGACAGGTGACCCAAAACTGACCAACAGGGTATTCCATCCCATCTGCCTCATGCTCAGTATAAAAGCTGAGGGATCAACGGGTCAGCCCTCTTTTTCTTCAATGGCCGACGTCTGAGGAGGACTCTGTCTGTTCGCCTGCCTTTGATCCCAATCCTGAATCCAGATCCAGAATCCAGTTCCCGTCTGTCACTGAGTCCAGTCTGGGATTTCCCCAGTGCCTGCTGGTGACGTGATTGTCATCCTGGGAGCTTGATACGGTTTTGTATATATTTCATTATTTTCTTTTTATTATTTTATTATTAATATTTCATTAAAGTAGTTTAGTTCCCTCTAAACTCTTAAATCTCTCTTTTTCTCTCTCTCTCTTGCGTCCCTTCGGGAGAGGAGCAAGAGAGAGCGAGCATCTGTCGTTCCACTGGATTGGGCCAATCTGGCCCAAACCACGACACTAACAAATATCTTTAAAGCTCTTTGTCTCTCTACTTTTGCACTTCACAAGTTCATAATCCTTAAATAAGATGCCTGGTTAAGTTTTATCTATTTAACCTTAGTTCCTGCCTATACTTTTTTCTTTAGTTTAAGAAGAATCTACTAAACTATGTTTTATCCGGTGGTTGTTCAATGTAAAAGACTCCTGGAGAGCAGAAGCCTACTATGGGACCAGGTGCTCTTTATACCTGACCTAGAGCTTCTTAGTTTTAATGATCAATGTAACAGGAGTATGGAATATGTCCTGAATTCTGTCATTTGCTTAGTACGTCACTCCTTTTTGTTTCAGGAGATAAATGGTTTGAAAATATCTAAACCTCTTTTTGCTTCTGTCTTCAGAACCTGACATAACACTTTGCCTCTTACTACAGAGCAGACAGTCTCAGAAGCCAAATCTGCAAGTGACTCAGTTTGGTATTTTACTCCCTATGTGAAACATAGTCCATGATGAGCCAAATTAAAAATGCAGTAAAAAGTGAAAGAGAGTTGCAAGGAGAGTTTAGATATCACTGCTGTCACAATGCATATAGTTTAAATGCTAAGCGCAATGTTTCAAAGTTACACTCTCGAGCCCGTGTTCCTCCTCCAAATCTGGTAGAAACACAGCATCTGCCAAAAACTTACGTATTCAATTTATGCAATTTCCTGACCACCAATTTCAGCACTAAACCAAAGATTTCCTCCCTCATCCAAGACCAAACTACTTGCAGCTTCACTTTTAATTCAATTCACTGTCAAGAAGAAGGAACAGTCTTTCACTCCCTGAAAAACAGTCCTGAACACCCGCAGGGAGCATGGCTATTACTGGCTTCAGAGAGAGACGTTAAGAGGTAGTAAGAGACGAAAATCCTCATTTCACCCTGCTAAATCCACCATTGCACTATGGTGATGTGACAGGAAAAGAGCCAAATACCTGCCACTTTCATCCTGCTGAAGTGCTGAAACCAGGATTAGAGTTATATAATGTTGTAAAATGGGAATTCGGCTTGCGAAGGGACAAATCTCTCCATTCCCTTTCTTATTCCCGTTCACTGCTCATGCAGCTGAATAGCATTGCCCCAACACGAACAAACAACACGGGGGAGCCGAGACCTCAAAACTGTAACTCTCACCCAAGCATGGTCTTACAAGAGCACGTTCCAGGTGATCTATGTGCACCTCAAAATTTCAGCTTAAGTAAAAAACTGCAGGGCACACATCATAGACTGGTGAAAACTTGATCAGATGTTTATTATGTTCTGGGTATTTTGTACAGTGCTCAAACTTTGTTTATATTTCTGCATAAGGCTCTGAAGCACAGACTGAAATTGGGTTCAAACCTCCCTGTGCGCAAGATGAGCACAGAGGGATTGCTTAGGTATTTGCCATAGAAAAGCTTACCTTAAATGAGAGGCTGCCATTTCCAGCGTCCTCCTCCACATGCACGGGGAAGGTCCCATGAACGCGGTCACTACATCAGCTTCCTGTCTAATGGTGCAAATTTCTTCAGTACGCTAATTAAGCAGAAAACAGAATAAACTTAAAGAAAGTCAGAGGAACCCTTCCTATCGCCTTCTTAACAGTTAACATGTTAAAGCTGCAACAGTAAGTGTCTAACTAGAACTCGAAGTCAGGGAGACCACACCATCCTTATTTTTGAGTCAAGGTTGAGGAAGCAGGTGAAACCGCCGCTGGGCTGAGGATGCTGGCCCCAGTGTTCTGGACTGGGGAACTTTCCAAACTTGAAGCCCACTTGAACCTGAAAGCAGGGAGTAAGGGATGGCTGCCCCAGCCACTTCAGCCAGGGAGTAGAAAAAGTGCATTCAGAGTTGTAAGAGCAAAGTGAAAGCAAAAGGCTGACAGAAAGGCTTGCAAATGGGGTCAAATAGGTCTGAGCCCTTCCAGGTTATGGCAGTACTAATGCCTCTCAGGAAGAGAAAGGGCTGGAAGAATTCAGAAGAAGTGGAGTGAAAGCAGCTCAGGTGTTAAACATCTGCTTTTGCTTTGGGAGCAAGAGCATATGCTGCTTGGAAAAGCATGGTCTCCTTAACAGCCTGGCGGTGTAGGGTAGAGTGCGATATGCATGCTGTAAGCCAGGAAAATACTGATTAAATCAATTGTTTTGCCAGCTGGAGTTCAATAATATCAGACAAGTATGAACAGAAGGCATCCCTCAACCTATTCTTTCATCCAACAGGAGACAGGTACTTTTGGACTAGGAAGATAAGTGAATTAGAGTTGTAAATTTTACCAAAGAACACATAAGATGTGGTTGGTGGTGTGAAACCTTAGAACTTAATTAGCTTAAATGTGCAAAATCAAACAAGTAACAGGTGAATAGATACTTTTGCAAAGAAATAAGGAAGATGGGAAATAGACTAAATCTTTTAAGAAACAGCTAGTAGTATTTATTTTGGATTATTTTTTTCTAATGTTGGATATTTTATACTAACATATCCAGTATTTTAGTACTGACAAGCTAATATTCTGACCATTGCTCTCTCCACAAAAATTAAATTACTTTGAGAAATCTGCTAAAAATAAAACTTTATTCGGTGGGCTTCCTTTCACTGAGTTTTAAGAGAAGCATATGAGAAAATTCAAAGCAACAATTCCTAGTTTTGATACATACTGTAAAGTGTAGAAATTGATAGTGCACACAGCAGCAGTCCAAGATACCACTTAAAGGTAAATGATTGAGGTACTGCAGAAAAAATATTTGTCCAGATACTACCTTATTCTGCTATAGCATTATTTTAATACCTGCATTAATGTTACTGGAGTGCCTTTTCCATGTATTTTACCTGTGCGCGGCAACACTCTACATGTCTTTAAAATCATTCATACAACAAAGCCAAGACAGTTGGCTGAATGCTATAGTGCATTTAACCATCCTGACAAGACTAGGGTCAGACGTCTGACAACCCCAGCCTAGTGAATTTATGAGAGCAGATGTTGCTCCAAGCCTTGCAAGACTACGTGTTGTGTTTGGCACACTGGAGTTAAGCAGCTACAGTGGTACACATATTTTCTGCCAGCTGCACAAAGCAGTAATTATATTGGTCTAACTACATGCTAAAAATGTACAACTGAAGCTAAGCTAGCATAATTAAGGGATCTGAAACCTTGGACAAGTCCTTGATTTTAATATACTGGGCGAACAATAGGGTCTTAGATGAACCCTTTCTGTTTTTTGGCAGTTTAGGGAATAGGCATTTAATCACTACTTTTAAAGTATTTTTGAAAATAATTGAGGCTGTGTTTGCATGAAGAAAGCCAGATTTATTGTATTAACCCTATATTTATCAAATAAAGTACCAGGAAATTAAGAAGAACAAGAATAAACAAGAATTCTATAGATATAGTTTACATCAAGAGGTATTTATTTACAGAAAAATGTCACATATGAAATTACTATTAGTTTCTCAAAATTGACTGGAATGATGATTTAAATCTTTAAAAGAGTAAAAGAATCATTTCAATGGGTATGGAAGGCAAAATTTCCTACATAAGACTCAATTACGATCACACTCAAATCTAGGGAAAGGTTGCTAGCAAAGAGAACAGTTTCTGTTACTTTTGGTAAAAGGAGAGGCTGCTGATCATCTGTTGCACTAAAAGATGGATCTTAGTGGGTTTATGAACAGAGTTATATGACATAGTTGACTCTGGGATGAGGAGGTGGGAAACTATCTCAGGAGGATACTCCTGGTCATGTAATCACCAGATAATACTAATACTCTAATATTTATGTTTTGTAAATTAAATATCATACTGAAGATGGTCCCAATTTATCAGTGTACCTGTTGACTGAAGAAAGCCTCCAGTCTGAAATGTTTTTGGAAATCAGGACATTTTTAGCAGTCGTTTTGGTGTATAAGATAAATGAAGTAGATTTAGTGGTTATGCAGTCACCAAAAATAAGCATAAATACAAGACGTAATTCTCCAGGGAAGATCTCATCACTGAAACCTGAAGGCATCATTAGCCTCAGTTTTTAACTCGTTCTTTTATATAGAATGACCTATCTTATGCATTGCATTATGTTTTGTATCATTAGCTGCAGCTATTCCAAATAGCATGGTTACTCTTGTCGCCTGTCTGGTTTAGAAGCAGCAAACTACTACCCTTTTCTTCCCCACCAAATACACGTTTGTACATCGTAACGTTTTCGTGGCTCTCAAATAAGTCTACAGACTTGGCCAAGAACATCAGCTGAATTATTTGAAAATGATATCTATAAAGAACTTTTAAACATGTCTACCTTTATAATTATGTACATGCTTATTATTTAAAAATATTAGCAATAATTTCTTTAAAAGAGCTTACACGGAAGAATCATATTTCTCTGTATTGAGTGCAAGCAGAAAAAAAGGGTCTTCAGGATGACTTTTCTTTCAGGTAAATAATCTGTAATAGGCAGGTGGCATTCAGGTTGGTTAGTTGCTGTTCCATATGACATACTAGCAAAATCAGGTTTTAGTCTTGTTATATAAATAGTTTTGTTAAAAAAACACTCAAAACCAATAAAATCTCATGAATGTAAATTAAAGCTCAGAGCAGCAATTTTTTTTCCCTGTCATCCATAAAGCCTATTCTTAAATTTCCTCATGCTGGAGTAAGTCTTCAGTCTCATCTTGAAGCAAAGTTTATAAAATGTCACTTACAATAAAGTCAAGTTTCCTATGTGTTAATCTAACTAACTTTTGATAAAAACGTGGATATAACTAACAAGAATCAGGTGCTATTGGTTCATCAGGTGCAATTGCATCCTACTTTACCTTTGCTTTTATTTTCATCAGAAATAGGTCCACTGATGTTAATGGGTTGAAAATGGCAGAGATGAGCTGTAAATATTTCCTTGCTAGTCATTTCCCATTTCAATCCAATACATTTTCAGACACCAGCTCATCATTATTATGAAACAGCTTATGAAACTGTCTTTATATTGAACCACAAATTTTTCTTACTGTTGCTCTTCCCATTCTCTCCCCCATCTCCTGGGGGATGGAGGTGGGTGGGGGTGTGATCAAGTGGCTGGTGGGTACTCAGTTGCTGGCCACAATATCAAACAAAGAAATATATGTGCATACACAAAGGATTTTACTAGAGTTGGTGAAGAAGACTAAGCTTTTTCCAAGCTCTTTGACTGACTTAATTATCTTAAATATGTCTATATCCTGACAGTTGCTAAATAACATCATAAGCAGATATGCAGACCTTTAAGAGAAGTGGTTGAGCTGATGCTGGTGGAAGAATGCCATTAACAGCTGCTGTGAAAAGCTGTGTGAAAGAGCTCAAACCTCCCACCCGACAAGCCCAAGGCAGAAGCAGGTCAGCCTCTTCGCTCATTCTGGCCTTCTACATGCGAAGTCCAGAAGGAAGAAGCAGAAGCAAGACTGGTTTTGCAGGGACAGTGCTCAGCTGGATGCAGGCTGTCTATCGGAGACAGAAACTGAATCCCCTGTTTGACCAGAGGTACAGACTTGTACTAGCCTACAATTTCCTGTCATTTATATATAGCACTTAACTCCTTCAACTGCCCTGTTTTACTGCCTACTGAAAAGTGAGCGAGTAATTTCACACTTGCCCTTGGATATTAGGTTTATTATTCCAAGCTTTATCTTAGAGTATACTTTGAGAACTATTATATATTTTGGAAGAACAGGGATTTGTAACAGAGCTAGTAGAAGCCCTTTATTATAGAGGTGATATGAGTTACCGTCTGAGAATAGTAGAGGTTTTTTCACAGAGTAATTGGCATTGATTGTCTTCCATCCACGTGCACTGCCACTTGTCAGTACAGATGCCCTGGACAGATGGCTTTATGAAGTGTCCGTGTACAGTACTGTAACTTTCTTTGCAGTAAAAGCAAGTTATCACCTACGATCAAATCAGACCAGCCACAAAAGTTAATCAAAGGTCTAGATGTCCAGTATAGAAATCATGGAAAGTGAGTAATTATTTGCTCACAAAAGGAGACAGGCAAGCTTCCAGCTTAAAGGGAAAAAAAAAACAAACAAAAAAACCCAAACAAACAAACAAACAAAAAAAAACCAAAAAAAAAACCCCAAACAAAAAAAAACCCCCCCCCAAACTCCCCAGAATTAAAGAAGATTTAAGAAAACAAAACAAAGAACTCCTGAAGTGCAGGGTGCTATTAATGGATCAGAAGGGGCCAGCAGGTGGAACAACATTGAGTGCTCTTGTTCACCTCTGGTGGCCACAGTAAGTTCTCAAGTCGGTTTAGACAAGCCTTAGCTATGCCATTTCCCTGAAGTATGTTAACATAGCTAATGACAACAAGGCCCAACAAATGATTAAAGAGATGAGGGAAGGAAGTGACATCATACTTTTCAAGGAAAGAAAGCATCAAGACAGATGTAACTTAGTCCAGTTCTTAGCATCACATTCCTACAAATAGAAAGCAATACTGAAGCTATTATTCTCACCATTCGGGCATGATGAGAAGTGTTAAAAATAATGAACTACCTATCCGAACACATGAAAATGAGGTAAAGCATGGTATAATGTACGATTATGAGACATTTCAGCTAGCCCTGAAACAGGGATAATATGTGTTCTGCAAACTATCTATCAAATCTATCCTACATTATTCCATCTGACAGATTAAATGGCTGATCTTCAGTGCATGTAAAATTGCCAGATATCCAGCAACTTAAGAAGACCCAGGCCAGTTTTCACAAAGAGCCTGAGCCTAGTAGTAATGAAAATTACTACCTTCTTTTATTCTGCCAAAATGCCAGTTTGCTTGGCTTGAAACATAAAAATGAGAGAAAGACCGTGTGCAGATAGTTAAGCAAAGAAAAGTGGGGTTAAAAACTGCCAGATTTAGGGTAACAGAAGCTGCTAAGGGAACACAAGGCAATTAAATCTTATGTTAATTTTCTAGCACAGAATAGCATAATCAAAAAGCAATTAAAGGTACATGAGGTAATGATCAGCTGACCTAATTGTTGGCCAACCATCTGAGACTAGATTGTCAGTTGTGATCATGTAGTCGTGGCTTAGGCAAGTCATAGCATAAGACATATGTATATATGTTTTAAACAAATTGAGACAGTGGCATAAGGGCTAAAAGAAACTCACAAAGAATCAGAAAAGATAAGCATCATAGCAGGTGGCATACCTGGAGAGAATTATGCAGTAATTCTGAAGTGTTAATGTTTCAAGCATAACAATTTGTAGTGAGTTTATAGCTATTCATCATTTGTAGGACAACCAGAGTAGTGTCTAAGCAGTAAGTAAAGACAGATTAAGATCAAAAGGTAGAACGTGGGTAGAACTTGTATCATGGTAGAACTTGTATCATGGTGAATTCGTGGTCAATAAAATAGAAATTTCAGTGTAATACAAAAAAGTGTCCTCACAAGAAGCAGTTGGCTTAGCAGCATTAAATACTGTGTATGGACTCAACTTTTGTTTGCACATCAGCAGCACAGGCCCTCTATTACAAAGAGGAAACAGCTAGCAGGCAATGTCATTTGTAACATGATTTGGTAAGACCTGTAAACTCGGCCCAGATGATACTTCCTTATATTCCAGTTCTGTCACATATGCTGCCTCTTAAAAGTGACTTTATTTGCATATAGACAGGTTTTTATTTGTAGGGAAAACATGGAACACAATGTAAGTGAAAGCAACACAACGATAGTTCATTTTGACCAAAAGGACTGCAACCTAAACAGCTTCCTGAGATATCACCCCAAAATGGCTAAGTTCCAAGGTCTGATAATAAATGACACGCATCTTTAGTGCCTTGCTTAGTGCCAGACTTCGTATCCCTTATGGGAAACAGTTGTGTGCTATAAGCACTCAAAACTTTACTGACATTTAGTTTAATGAAAGGAAATTATTTGGCTTTCAATCAGCTCAGGAATATTCTGCTCTTAAATTGACTGCTAATTCCTAATGCAAGCCTGCTATCTATCCATAGTGCTATTATAGAAACTGTTTCTTAATTTGAAAATCCCTCTCTTTCTCCACCAAAGGTGTCATAAATTGGTGCAGATTTCTCTTGTTCAAATAAAAATGACATTAGGAATTTTTTTATATAATCTTTGTACTCTAAAAGGCCCATTCTGTGCTGCAGTGAAGCACTACAACAAATTCATGAAAATAACCTACTAATACCTTCTAAACTTTGTCTGATTTATCTTCTGCTTATTCTTTACCCTCTTGATTCTGGGGCATTCAATTCACACTATTTTCAGGAAGTTACTTTTCCTGTATTTCTTTATAATTTTGCAAATTAGCCTCTGGCTATCAAATTTCCATTTCTGAAAGTTAATACAGAATAGGTGTCTTCACCTCCTATATACTATATCAGTGGGTTTTCTATCTTTTCTTTTTTCTTTTTTTTTCTTTCAGAGAGGGAGAGTTGGAGAGAGGGAAAAATAAAGCTACTATTTAGAGGGTTTTATATTATTCTAGGTTGATTGTATTTTTGTAACTAATTGGAAGGAAGTATTAATTGCGTTTATCTAGCAGGTTTGTAGGTTCACTTTCACTGCATCACCAACATTATGTTTTTAAGAATAAGTCAGCACTTTAAGACAGATGATCCACAAGTAATTAAAGCAAATGATATCCCAAGCCAGAGAGTGCTCAGTCACCATGTTAAGAGTATTACTGGCTTTAAGACACTGAAAGCCCATCCGTGCTAGAGCTCATCCATGCTACTTTTCCTGCCACACCACAGTCTTTTGTCATAGTTTATGTATTGGGTTTGCATGGCAAGGTTTTGGTAGTGGGGGGACTACAGGGGTGGCTTCTGTGAGAAGCTACTAGAAGCTTTCCCCACGTCTGACAGAGCCAATGCCAGCCAGCTCCAAGACGGACCTGCTGCTGGCCAAGGCCAAGCCCATCAGCGATGGTGGTAGCGCCTCTGGGATAACATATTTAAGAAGGGGAAAAAAAAAACCCAAAAACCTATGCAATTGCAGCCAGAGGGAGCAGTGAGAATATGTGAGAGCAACAACTCTGCAGACACTGAGGTCAGTGAAAAAGGAGGGGCAGGAGGTGCTCCAGGTGCTGTAGCAGAGATTCCTCCACAGCCCATGGTGAAGACCATGGTAAGGCAGCCTGACCCCCTACAGCCCATGGAGGTTAACAGTGGAGCAGATATCCACCCACAGTCCATGGAGGACCCCACACCAGAGCAGGTGGATGCCCAAAAGAGGCTGTGACCCTGTGGGAAGCCCATGCAGGAGCAGGCTCCTGGCAGGACCTCTGCACCTGTGGAGCGAGGAGCCCATGCAGGAGCAGGCTCCTGGCAGGACCACTGCACCTGTGGAGCGAGGAGCCCATGCTGGAGCAGGCTCCTGGCAGGACTTGTGACCCTGCAGGGGACCCATGCTGGAGCAGTCTGTTTCTGAAGGACTGCATCCCGAGGAAGGGACCCATGCTGGAGCAGTTCACGAAGAACTGTAGGCCATAGGAAGGACTCACATTGGAGAAGTTCATGGAGAACTGTCTCCCGTGGGAGGGAACCCATGCTGGAGCAGTGGAAGAGTGTGTGGAGTCCTTCCCCTGAGGATGAGGGCAGCAGAAACAACATGTGATGAACTGACCACAACTCCCATTCCCTGTCCCCCTGTGCTGCTGAAGGGGGGAAGGTAGAGAATTCGGGAGTGAAGTTAAGCCTGGGAAGAAAGGAGGTGTGGGGTAAAGGTGTTCTAAGATTTGGTTTTATTTCTTATTATCCTACTGATTTGATTGGTAATAAATTAAATTTCTCCAATTCAAGTTTGTTTTGCCCATGACGGTAATTAGTGAATGATCTCTCCCTGTCCTTATCTTGACCCATGAGCTTTTCATTATATTTTTCTTTTCCCTGACCAGCTGAGGAGGGGGAGTGGTAGAGCAGCTTTGGTGGGCACCTGGGGTCCAGCCAAGGTCAACCACCACAGTTTACAAGAAACTTGGTGAATTCATATTTATACACAACTGCTTTCAATCCTCAATGATAGTACAATAGTGTAAGACACTGGTTTTAAAAATGTTTTTTAAGCAGCAGGAGGTTTAGGATCACCCCTATGTTCAATTTTGATATGAATTGTTCTCATACAACAGCTTTGGTGCTTTAAACAAATTCCTCACACAGATAATTTCTGGATCGCTGTCTTTCACATTAATTGTAACAACATCCATGGTTCACAAAACAGGTGTTTTCCTTTAGATTGGGAAGGGGTACCTACAAAATTATATAGGAAACAGCTAGGTTGGAATTATTTTTAACTTAACAACATGTATGTTGGACGCCTTCACAGTCTGAAATCATTCCCTGGGATGTCTCCTTCTGTGTCACACTGCAGAAGATGTTTCTCTTTTAAAAGGTCTGAAGTTTGTTATGTGATTTTCCAGATGTGATTTACACCTCTGTAGCCTGGGGTGCATGGAAGAGATGTTGATCCGACCTCTCTTGACTGTGTACTGCACCACTGCCTGTAGCTGAGCAGGACCACAGAGACAAAGAGCTGCCTCATGTGCGTTTAGCAGCACAGATTCATCTGTCTTGAAAGATATAATTAAATTCCCCTACAAACCACTGCTGTCATACAGTAAGTTACAAGAACCTAAGATACATTGTTAAATCGCATTTCTGGGGAACATACCTCCATGTTAAAACATCGCGGTTCACAGTTTTGATTTTAGGGCCAAATTTCAAAGAAAGTGGCCTCTTTAAAGCAATTTCTTATGCAGCATCCTACTTGCAGTTTTTGTAGAAAAATGTGGGTGAAACTGGATGCTTTTACCTTTCTCTGATTGACTGTCATAGAAAAAAACAGGGTTTCAATTAAGAGCTTATTGGCTGACAACCCTTTATCTTCCTTATAGCGCTTAGCTTAATGACAGGTTAATCTTCCAAAGACTGAGATCTGACACACCTCTTTTTCAGGAAATCAGAAAACAAATAAAATGCTAATCAGTTCACATGTGACCACATAATTCCTCACCACTGCTTGCTGCAGATATGACCAGGAATGATTTTATCAGATTAAACCAGTATTTCATGTAATCTTCAGCAGGAGTCAACAACAGACGAAAGCAAATAAACCAGGATGCAAACAATCAATACGGTCATACTCAACAAATTTGCAGTGAAAGGGGAAAGAACGGGCTGCAAGGGGATTTTTTTCCTCACCTTTTTGAGTGATCGATGGACATCCTGAAGCATGAAGACTGACAGCACTAATAAGTTTTTATCCCAGCCAGTTTACCTACAAGCATTATTCATGCCGTGCCTTATAATTTAGACTCATATTCACATACAGCTTTATTTACTGCTCTCTGACATTCTATTTCTTCTAGCACAACACAGAAATGTTGGGCAAGTTGAATTATAGGAGCTACAACATCACAATGTTATTTTCCCATTTGTATATACATTTACATTCTGATCCCTTTCTTTTGGGAGTGAAAGCGCTAGAGGCCTGGTCTCTACCCAAGGCAAAGCCATTTACTTAGTTGTGTGTCCCTGCCTTCTAATCTTTGAAGATGTATGTGGGGGTGGAATTTTCAGCCATCTGAAATAAAAGTGGTTCTGTCTTTTTGATGCTTGAGGGAATGTGAGAACAATCTAATTCAAGAAAAGTTACTTTTTTGTTCTGAATAAAAAATTGTAGCAAAGTACTGTGAGCTAACTGTCTGAAAAATGGCTTGGGAGCTATTCTAATGAAAAAACATAAATATAGACAAACCTTCACAGGAGCAATGTAATTAGTCCTCTTGTCAAAGGCATGACCTGCAATAGTACAGTGTGAGAAGCTATTGCCAAATCCAAGAAGCATTAATCCTGAGTTGATTTGATCACTGTAATAAAATTACCAACACAGAAGATGAGCTTCATCATCATTCATGAGCTAAAAGACGAGTGGAAACATTTGTGGTTCAGCATACGAATGTCCGTTTCCAAAGACTATATTGTATATGCCAAAGGCGTGCTCCTGAACCTGGTATTTCACAGTCAGTGTCAAGGGCAGTAAAAAAAGTCATCATCTTGCTCTTAACTGCTACACTGGTTTCAAAACGAACTCGTAGTCAGTATCTATAATTACAAGGAAACTTTTCACTGAGAAATGAGACGCAGTAAAATTTAATCAACATATTTACAATTCTAGAAACACCATGCAGGGTAAAGGTCTTAGGAAAGCAACTTTTTAATAGACACACCAACTTCTATATGCTTGAGCGAAAAATATTAAAGGTTCCCTGAATCACCACTATGATAAAATCACCAGTAAGAGCTAACCATACATTTGTGTTTGGGTGTGCAATGAATGTGAGTCAAACAAATGGAGGGTTACATGAAAATAGGTGTGTAACAACAGCAGAAGGAGTACATACTTACTGCTAGCAGACTTGGAGATTGTTCCAGGGCAGCTCGTACCCATTGTAATGCTAAGCAATGCTACCATTTATGCATTAAAACCTAACCAAACCAGCTTAACATTAAATGTGTTGATTCTTCCTGTACAATCAAATGCCACTTAGGATGTACACAAGTTTTGGTAACTGCCTTGCACCTTAGGCTGCTCTTTGCTTGATCTCATTTTTTGAGTCTTCCCTGTATGGTATTTAACAGAACAGATTATTTTACCATGTCCCCTCTTCCATGTGCCTCTGGCTGTCAAATGACAAAGGGAGAACTTGTGTTTCAGTGACACTATGGCCTGTGCACACAAATGCAGATCCCCTGGGGAAATTTTTTGATTCCTTACTTATTTAAAAACTGCCTCAGAACCTGAAATAAGGTTACTCATGTTATCGGAAAGGAAAACACAAAATCATTTACTATACACACACTAACAGCATTTTCAGGTCAGTTTTTTTCGGGCAAGGATCCTTTTAAAAATACTGACAACAATCCCTCCCTCAAGAAACTTACTCTGTAATGTGTCTAAAGCAAGCAAGATTCAGTACTTGGTGTCCCCTCGCATCAGCCTCTGCTATATAACAAACCTCTTTTTGAGGTTTGTCGTGCCTTAATCTCTTGGTATTTAGTCTGCAGAGCTTTAGTGAAGAAACTGGTCGCCACCAGGGTGGCACAGCAGCTAGTCAGTCACTAGAGAGCCCACAGGTACCTGTGTAAAAACACAACTCAAATGGTAGCACAGGAGACCACCGAGGCTGCTGGTGGACACTTGTGTGACTCTCATCTACACACACACACTCCCACTGGATGCATGTGTTAGCCATCATACAGAGGTAACAGGGCTCGCAAAGAAAGGATAAATATTTTACTTCAAATTAAGTCCAGTGAATCACTTTTGATAGTATTTCCACAGTCTTTAATGTTTCTGAAAGCACATTGGAAATTGCCTGGTTACAAAATAAACACTCCGCAAACACAGAACTAACATAGGGAGGGAAATGAGGGATTGCAATACTGTGCCTCGGGAGCATGGGGATGCTCCCCATGGTTCAAGAAGGGAAGAGAATATGTTTGTCATCAAGGTGATCTAGTTTTCTTTGGGGGTGGAAGTCTCTGTCCTGAAGTACAGCACCTTTTAGAGGCTACTTTTTGCGTGTGGCCTTTTTTTCCTACAGTTTTCTAGGCACAGAAATGACAGAACTGGTCCCTCAAGGAAAATTAGTTTTGGTGCACTCTTTTGTGACCATACACTTGTTCCTTAGAGAAAGGAAGAGGCCAGCTATGCTGAAACCTGCACTTCTGCTGTGGTTAGTCCATTTAAGAATTATCTCTCTTTCATTTTACAGTGTAACTCGTGAATAAGTGTAAAGCTGGACCTTTTCTACTTCCCTACTAATGCTAAATGGGTTTCCAATCAGGCAGACTGTCTCTTAAGACAAAATGTGACTTCTTCTGAGGGCAAGCTTTTACCTTGCATGATGTAAAGCCAAAAGCTGACTCTGTGTGTGGAGTATTTTCATTCTTATTCTAGCACTGTTTCATAGGTGTTTGTGAGAAAGCACGAAACCAAACAATGAAATACATTTGTTCCTGGGGCTCTGCTGCCTCCAGAACGAAGAGCTGTTTGTGGTCCTAATAAAAAAGCCCTCTAGGAAAAAGGTGCATGAAATTTAGGCACTTAATTATATCTGCCTGTCATTAAATGGTAAAGACTTGCTGAATGACTGTTCAAAAGGTTAGCAACTGACATTTTAAGTTAATGCTCAGATTCAGTATGCCCCCTGATGTAGTCGCACAAAGAAACAACTACAGAAATAAGCTGCAAACCCCCTTTCAAAATGACTTCTAACTACCCTTACAAACCTGTGGAGAAAAAAGGTCACTTCAACTATGGACACCTGCTCTTTCTGAGATGATGCATCCCGGGCATGTTCAGGTGACATCATATCAGCTCCCCTCACCCACATGTAGGGCAACCACACAGCCTGCATACATATAATTTCTAGCATTTCTTGACAATTCAGGATAGCATCAATGGGCATTACTGAACACCTAAACTCTGTGTTTTCTGTTTTTAGGAAACTCAAGAAATGAGAATATGAAATGACCCTTCATTTTTTGCTTCTCAAAGGTCTTGAGGGTGTTAACTAGACTATCCAGAAGACTGCAAGATGAGCAGAATGCAAATTTCTTTAAAAAAAAAAATCATTATAAAAAATGGGAATAATAAGATGTTTTAATATGAGCAGTTTGCATAATAAATTATCATAGAAAACACTAGTTCAACATATAAATTGTAGCTCACCTTGTGATTCTTTGAGAGCTATTCTGTATACATTTTCAATACATATAAAACATGTTATGTGCAGAAATTATTTACGTAATATTCTTTGCACAAGGAATGCGGGCTTTGTAAGAGTGGTCACTTGGCATAAAATTATTTTTGGACCTTCTTGATGGAATAAATGGATGTATCAATTTCATAAATACAAATTCAAAATACTGCAGATGAGTTGGTGATGTGGTTCAGTGCAAGGGCCCATCTCACCACCTCTTCTGTTCCCAGAAGTGCTATAAGAAAATGCTGAGGGAGATCAGGAATAGGGCAAGCCATATGTAATACTTCTGCAACAGCTTTCAGCTACTTTCAGCTGAATTTTTTTACATGAAATTTTTGTACATTTTCTATAAATAGCTGAAGTATATTTATGCATGAAAATAAATACAAATTTTCAAAAATATGAAGACATTTATACTTCTTTCCTGGAAAAGGTGTTAGCATCACTTAAACTATGTGTAACAATGACTATTCTTTCTTTGTTTGTTTCTTTAAAAAAAATTAAAAATCAATGTTTGTACTGCAGTTTGAAAAGTATATATTATGTATCCCTATTCTGCATTGTGCTTTCACTACACTTTAGGAATTCATTTCTTATACTTTCATGGGTGACTTAAGTTCAAGAAGCATCCAAAAAGAGCTTAACCCCTCTTCACCTGAAAATGCTCGAAAGGTTCTGGAGTTTGAGTGAAAATTTTGAAAAAATGGACTGTAGTTATAGCAACAATGCTTTACTTGAAAAGACTGCAGTATATAGAAGTAGTGCAAAGCTACCACAATAAAATGTGTACATTTTTCAAAACTCCATGGGATCCGTGCACAACTGAAATGCTATTCCATATTCATTTGGACAGTGGAAAGAACATTTATCTTAACTGCCAGAGTCCTTTGAAGGTATTACCACCAAGATAAAGGCAAATTCAGAGGATGTAGTTATATTTAGATTTTCCAAAAGCATTTGGCAAGGGATTTCAATCAAAGAAACAGAAGGTACAATAGAATACGGGACAAAAAAAAGCTGTTTGAAGAACAAATGAAAGATCTGCATAGCTGGAAGCTTTTCAGTTTGGCAGAGGTGACTCCAATACCTGCACTCTTTCTACCCTCTGTAGAGGCAGTTCTAGGAGCTAGTTAGAGATTGTCCACAGATGAAAAGCCAATAGTTGAGATAAATGAGAGACGTTATAAGAAACAAATAGCCAGTAAGGCAGTAACACAAGTGTATGAAATTGAATTTCAAAGTAAAATTTCAACATTTCTGTGATAGCTGGTGCATGGTGACTCATGAAATCTTTATTTGCCCTATTTGTGAACCATAAGGGAATTAATTTATTTTATATGTTCTAAACTCTTTACTAAATCCTTGTCTCATATTCCTTTTGGGAGAACTAATAATAAATGAAGCAGGATTAAATAAGAACTGCAGGGATTGGGATAAATAGAATGCAGAGATTATGCTTTCAGGCAATTAAATACCAAGATAAAGATCTACAGAAGATGAACAGGCATAACCAATGCAGGAATAGACAAACTTCAGAAAACAAAGAGAACTAGATGACGATAAGAGAAATGCAATTGGTTAACTTGCTGAGAAGCAACATTCCCAGAAGAAATTTTAAGAAAATAATACTAAGGACAGAAGAAGTGTGCATTTGGCAAACTAAAGGAGAAATGTTGAATCACAAAGAACTTAACTGGTAACTTAACTTTGTAGAAATTTCTGATCTATTTATCAACTATGTAGGAAGACAGAATTTGTCCTAGAAGAGAAAGAAATAAGAAAAGAAAATTTGATGTTTCATATTAAGGAACTTGTTTGTAAATCTCTAGAAAAGAAAGGAAAACAGACTGAAAATACCAGATAAGCTGAAAAGAAGAAAAGAGAAGAGTATTACTGACCTTGCAAAGGACATCACAAGAGGTGGGGGTGATGTGCTTTCCTGTAGTTGAAGTGATTTCAGTTTTACTATTAAAAACAGATTTCAAAAAAATCCACAGAGCTACTGACCGTCCTTGTGTGATCATACTTTTGGCTGGCAGCTTTTGCAAGACTTGAGATATGTCCAAGCATCCGATTGTAATATAAACTGTGGTCAGAAATCCTTAATAAACCAAACAGATATTGCCCAGAGCACAAACAAACTTCCCCAAAATGTAGAGACTTGAATGGAAAATCCAATGAAGCAACAGATAAACAGATGTCACTACAGAGACACATCGGCTGTGAAACAGAACAGGCAAAAGGGAGAATTTAAAAAATCAGGATCCACCAAAGATGCAGTTAACAGCGGGACAGAGAGGAGACCATGATGTAGAAGGAAAAGTGATACATAATGGAGGGGATGGAGTCGGGAAAGAAAATGAGTGTGAGAAGACATCAAACCATACCCTGCAGAATACCTGCAAGCAGTGAGGTAGCCATGGCGGGTTGGTACACTGTTTAATTCCCACTTCATCGAAGACCTGGAAAGAAAGCAAACATTTTAGAAATCCTGTGCAAAATCTGTCTTCTTCAACTATCAAGCGTCCAAAGAGAAAGCACAAAGGAGCCCCAGCAATGGAATAGGGCTCTTGAAAAGAGAGCGCTTACTACTCTGGCAACTCTAGCGTGGAAGAGGTCCCACTTTTGGATGGAAACTCCAGTAGATGGCCTTGTGTCCCAGAGCACACCGGGACACCAGAGACCCATACTCGTGGAGGTGTAGCCCTGTACAGCTGAAGAGCAGGAGGTCCCACGCCATGAACCCAAACACCGCGGCATGCTCCAGCTGCTGGGGATGGGGCAGAAGGGTGCACAGGTTGCAATGAAGTGCAGCCTGTAAGCAAACAGCACAACTGACATTTAGAACTGATTTTTTGAGAATTATGGAAATCAGCTCAATATACACTTGTGATTATATAAAGTCAAATAGAACACGAAACGATTTCCTGTCCTTTGATCACTGTACAGCAAAGGGTAGAAATTACAATATGTGAGGCACTATGTCTTCATCTTTGATTATTAATAATAACTTTATCAAACCCCTTGGAAAATAGTAGAATAATTTGATAAAGAGAATGATGTGACAGAAAGATGGAATGAGGTAGTCTAAAAATGAACACACTAAGTAATTTTTAGAACTATGCTACTACTGCAAATCTAGTTGATAAGGAAAATTTAAATTGTTAAGACAGCAATTAGACATTAAATATATTTAGAGAAAGTCTTATGATTTCTTTTTCCCTCAAGACAATTGAATTGGAAATCAGGATGAAAAGAATGATACTACATATTGTGAAGTGATAACTTGACCAAACAGTGATTTTCTGTTCTTTAAATATGGCAGAAGCAAGCAGATGTCTTTGTTCACACTATTAGAAGTTTGTTTCTGAGAACAAACACTTTGTCATCTGAAGAAACACTACCATACAGTTTTGTGATGCAAATTCCTGTGAACAGCAGATGTTTATTTACACCCTGCCCCTTGATCTAATGCAACAATTCTTGATGCAGGATTTCTCCTTGGAAACCAAATGCTGGGCTCAGGCTCAAGATCCTGAAAGATTTACTTGCATTTGCACTCCTGGCCACTGTTTTCATGGACTAAGGAAGGTAATTCCTTGAGGGCATTTAGCAAAGAACTTGCCTGTAAACTACTGACATATCCTATTCCTAACAACCTACAATTCCTAAACTTATTACTACTTCAAAGCAAACACTTGTTTCTATATTCCAGGTATAGGAGGAGGAAGGTCTACACCTTTCAAACTGATCACTCTCAGTGTCCTTCCCAGCAAAGTTCATGTTTAGCAAAAATGTGTAATTATTTCAGATCTTATTAGCTTCTACATTGCATTTGGATAAGAGGTTACAGCAGCTGATTCCAGAATCCTAATGCTGATCTGAAAAAACCTGAGTTGAGACAAACTTGAAAAAACACTCATACCTTAAATGTAGCATGATTGTTTTAACGCTTTTACAGTCAGAATATTTTATTTCAAAAATAGACCAATTTAGAGATTTTTGTTGTTTTATTTTTCTATGATTTTTTATGAAGCGGGTTCATACAAACAATCTTTAATTAGGCAATGGTAACCCCATAGCTGCCCCAGGACAAGTACCATGTAGCCCACAATCCCTTTAACCATGCTGCTTTTTAATCTGTTCTTCCTAGGAGATAGGGAGGGAAGGGAGTCCAGAAAACAAACGAAAAACCCCAGTGTTTAGTTCTCAAATCCAGACTGAGTTCAGCAGAACTTTTCAAAGACAAACCGCAGATGACTTGAAAGCTGGATAATCTTCAAGTAACAGCTCACCTGGGACTGTAGATTTTCCAGTTGCTTTTGATGTGTCTCAACTGACTCTCTAAAGTGATTCTTTTTGTCATTTGACAAATGTAGTAGTTTCTTCAAAATGCTCAGAGGAATAGAGGGTAAGAACCCTGGTCTGTCACACCTACAGTATAGGACCAATCAATACATGAGAAAGAGGCAGCAAGAGAGGATTATTATGTGCTATCATTATCTTGCATTGCCTGGCAAGATCTTTAATGATTTAAAGTACAGCACTGTTCTTATATGGGGTTGTTCTCCTGAGTGACTATAAGAAATGCTTTGTTTTATACAATAGATCCTTCTCTGAATGCACTCTGTATCATTCCTATTAACATCAGATGACAAAATAGGGTTTTCTAATTTTAACTGTTAGCTCTAGGAAGCATAGACTGCTCAGAGAAAGGCACTGGATGCACACTAGCATTGCTTACTAGATCTGCAAAAAAGGCTAGCTGTTAATTGCACTGAAGGCAGGTAAAAGACACTTTCTTGTAAAAACTGTGCTAAAATCATACAACCAGAACTGAGCACTAAGGTGAAGAGTCTGGCTGAGTACCACAGGGACAGCAGCTTTTCCTTGTCACTTAATTTCTTTTGGTACAGCAATCAGAAGCAAGGTTTCATCTGAAATTTCTTTCACAAAGAAATTTCTTTTACATAGAAATTTCTTTTACAAAGAAAAGGCATGCAGGTCCCCAGCATGGTTTTGTGTCCTCTGCCCAAAGAAAAGGGTCCCCAGCTCTCTCCATGGACGTGAAATCCAGATGTACGTCTCCACTGCTTCCCATGCAGAACAGTTTTTTGTTAAGATCCCATTGCTGCCTGGTTCTCAGTCACATATCCGTTTGCTCTCACCAGGATGAGACCCTGGGAATTGAAACCGTGAACATGGCAGAAAGAGTGGGGTCACTCACAAATTAAGTTCACTATTAATCTGGGTCCAATAGGAGCATACCTTCAATGTTCGGTGTGTGTTTGCAGAGATGGAACAAAACCATACACTGTTATTAGATCATGAGAGTGAACTTATCCTAGGGAACTGGCTGTCAGCCATGGCTTGCAAAAAGATGTGAAATATTTTATTCTCTATAGCTACATATATATCTAAATAACAATATATTTACGCAATAACAGAGCAAATCACAAACACAGAAAGTCATTCAATGTTTGCTTTCTAGATATATTTTTACTGGGTGTGATTTATTACTGTAGCAACACTGAAGGTGGCTAATGGAGGAACAACTACGTCAAAAGGACTCGACTGATGAAAGGTTACTTTCCTCCCCAGCCGTAGGGATTTTTGTTCAAGTCTTTAGACCCTCTACTTTCTATAGAAATATATTCGAACTCTCCACGTAAGGCACATGTCTTGGGGGGAACCCAGAGAGAGCAAACCAAAGCAATTACCAACTTATGGTAAATGTGGGACCTGATGTGCCACATTTTTTTATTTCTTCTGGATACTAAGCTTAATTGCATTCTTCATGCTCAATTATTACTTGGAGCTTGTATTAATTTAACGTATAAAGAGAAATTTAAGCAAACAGCTGTCATTAGAAACAAAAACAAACCTTCAAAGTAGCCCATCACAGAGGAGCCTGCTTTTCATATTCCCTGAACTACCTCCAGATCCCAGAATGGGTAACATTCAGGGTTGATGAAGTGTCATGACTTGAAGTGTGAGAGATGATGGCTCATACACAATGACTGAAACCTACCGTCAGCCTTCTCATTAAAAAGTCAGGATCTGGGACCATAAATCCTATCAGGAGAGAAAATATGGTACTGTAGAAATGACATGACATATGAAAACCTAGCTGAAGTAGTTCCAAAATGTTTCCAAGAGTAATGTCCCTAACTGGAATCACATTACTAAGGAGGACAACATATATCACTTCACAGCTGGTATCGTGTAGCCCTGTAGCCCAGCAAATACTGCATTGCCAAGGCTAGCGGCAGCGCAGTTTGCAAGGCCTCAGGACAGCAGCTTGCCAAGCTTACTTTCTCAACTTCTCTTGACCTGTCTGCTATTTCCCAACTTAGCTATAATTGCAATTTTTCTATTGACGAGGTTGCTATGCCTTATTTAGTTTACTTTTGCTTATGTCTGTATGGTATAACCATAGTTTTATATAGATATTCTCTGTACAAGATATGGTATGGTAGGAGAGGCCTTGCAAATTGGGGACGCAAGATGTGGTCTGGAGAAGTGCAGGCATGGGATGGTAAGAGATGCAGCACAGGGTGACATTGGAGGCCGCAGCGCTACAAACAACTCAACAATGGTCAGCTGAAGAAATGCAGACTGAGAGCTGAGCAAAACCATACTTAAAGGTGCAAAGAGAATGAAGAACAAGTATCCAACTTGCACGAAATGCACTGCATATAGGTAATTTGGTTGTACCATGAACTAATCTGTAAAGAATGAGCAAAGTGTACAGCATGTTAGCAAACACATAAATATTACTTCAAGAGGCTCCTAAGATGAGGAAGGAGAAATTAAGACTATCATGTTCCTCATGGCTAAGGATTTGAGGTTCATGATCCCCTCTTCTTTCTGGAACCTTCGATGCTAGGACCCCAAGGGGCGTTGGAATGCTGAGTGGAATGTCAGAAAAGTAGCAAAGACTAGGAAGAATGTGTATAACAACTTTATGTTATGCTTTTTCTGTACAGTACTTTTTTTTTTTTTGTCCTGTAATGACTTCATCTGGGATAATAAATATTATTTAATTAGACTGTTAGGATTTCAATTTGACTTAAAAAAAATCTTGGCTTTACATAAAATGTTTGTTTCTTTTTTGCCTATAATAAGAATTTGAGAGTAATGATATGTAGACACAGTTCTGCTTACAGAGGCCATTTCATGCCAGCCTTTTACATGATTAATGTGTATTATTCAAAACAATCATTGTCCCCTTCCTTCATCCATCCAAATTTGAAAACAAAACAAAAAGGCTCAACCATGTGATTTTTCTTTCCTGGTACAGTTTCTGTAAGTTCACTGATCATCTAGCAGTAGGTTGAGTGTTTACACTCTTTTGGTTCCTACTTGATCAAAACTGAGTTAATCTGTTCTTTTGTAAAGCCTGCTGCGTGACTTAAGCAGTAATAAAGTGGGCAGAATATTTTCTAAATGTTAGCAACCATTAGGCTTCCTATGTGACAGAAGTCAATATTTTTCTAATTATCAGTCCAGAATCTTAAAGATACTTAGGAAATGACTAACCAGTAAAACTGCTGTCAAAATGTCATATTGTGGGCAATTCAAATAATTGAATACTATGTATTAAATCCACATTGTTGGAATTCAGTGAAGTGGAAAGGAAAGCCAGCACTTTCAGTAAACGGTCATAGAAATACGCAAAGCATTGGGCTATTTTTGTGGAAGAAGCAGCTCTAGACAGCTTCAGATCTAGCTGCCTTTCTGTTCAACAGGTTTTGCTCCAGAAGGTTGATCACTTACATTTGGATTGAAGTGCCCGGGGGAAGTCAGACAGACACTAAATTTTAGAACTTTTTATTTATTTACTCAAGACATCATGTCATTCTAAAGCTGAAAATGAGTACCTTGCATGTTGCTTTGAAGTTGAGCAGCATAAGGTTCTGATGATCTGGTGATGATCTGGTGAGCCCTGTTCATTCAATGCTTATCAATAGTTTTTCCGTGTCATGGTGGAGACCTTTCTGGCACTAATCCAGGTTGAGCAGTGAGTGCTGTTGCTCATGCATGCTGTAACGATTTTGCAGTCTTCAGTGTATGAAAATATATGTACCTAATGGGTAAAGAAAATAATTTGATATTTTTGACTCTACGTTGAAGCAGAGGAGCATATCTGAGATCGCGAAATTTAGAATTTTATACACCATCTGTTTCTTTTTCCTTTTTAACTCTAAAGGCAATTTAAATGTCATGTTCTTCACTCTTACTGTTATTACAGTAGTCTCCTGTGTGAAAACAGACAACTTAAGAAAATGCTGTATTTCTGAGACATTGAGGGGAAAAAAACCTCTGTAACAGGAACTTTTCCATGAAGACACCTCTCATTAAACTTTTGACTTGGAACACCTGTCTCCTCAGTTCTTCAGAATGACTTGTGCTGTACTTGCTTAACTGCATTATGATAAACTGAGACATGGGATTACTTTCCTGTTAGCAAGTCAGAAGATCAAACTGACCATCTGTAAAATAAATGTTGCCATAAGATGGCTGGAAGCTGTGAGTAAAAATACTGAAAAGTAAACCTGAATTAAACTGTCAAGACCTCTCTTCATAGTGTACTGCTGATATGAAGAGTGCCACAAAACCAAAACCAACTATATAAGCCTACTGACTCCAGACTTGGTCTTTCCTAACTGTAAAGCATAAAGAGTCCAGCCTTGCATGCCCCTAGTAGGCAAGGAAGGAAGACTGAGCCAGTGTTAACGGGAGCACACTACTGTATAATAATACTTGTAAAAAAGAGTTTAGGAAGTTAATTCAAAATAATGGTTAACCTACAGACTAAAATTTAAAATTTTCCCTCTGTTCTTGTTTTCTTGAAGTAGTGAGGCCTGGTATACTGCAATGGTCCAAACTGCTGCAGTCTCTCTTGTGTCTTTGGAAATGAGCAAACAAAATATGACAAAATGAAATCAGCAAATCAGACCTTACAAAACATTGATGCATTCTTTAGGCAAAGATGAAAAATGAAGCAAGAAAGCATTAAGAAATAAAAAGTAACATATGTAGAAAGAAGCAAGTGAGAGTGTGGCAGTATATTCTCAAGGTGCTGGAAAGAGCTGAAGCAAGGTGTTTTATTTTCATTACATTTTTGGGTATTACCTTGCTAAATCCTAACTCGGTTTCACTTTGTATCGTTCCAATTATATTGGCTCACCACACTGAGCAACAATGGGGACTTCTGCTGCTTGGCCTCATTTATAATGAGTTGCCTCTGAAGGTTTCACAGACCATTTGTCACCTACAAGCTAAACATGTTCCAGAATGAAGCTATCCCCTTTGGGCTTTAAAACAAAAAAAATTACAGCCAGTTATCCTGTGCCAGAGCAACATGTTTGATAAGTTTGCAGAGTTTACAGTTGAAGAATATACATCAGGGAAGGAAATTTTATCTATATGAAGAAGCAGATGTGGACAGGGAGGTAACTGGAGCAGGTAGCTGCCAGGACACAGACATGAGTGATGTTATGATACCCTGAAAAAGGGCTTTCTTCCGGTGGCCACAAAAGCATCAGGGCTGTCCCTTTTCAATTAACTGCCTACCTGATGTAAGGGTTGCAGTGAGATTGATTACCTCATTTCTACTAAGTCCTCTGAAAAGCCTTAAATGCACAGAAAGCACCTCTTCATCATTAAACTCCAACTCCAGTTGTGAACTCCTGCATACCTCTAATTTGGAGACATGCTTTAAGTGCGTAGTGTGTAAATGGAAATGGAGATGTGTGGTTAGAAGAACACTCTGCAGAAATGCATTGTTGTTTACCTGTCAATAGCTTTTTGTCATCTCACCTGTTCAACAGAAACAGCTGTCCTCAAATACTTACTTTTCAAAATGAAAACCATTCCCACCTGCCAAAAATACCAAAATACAGCTGTAGCAAAAGAAGAGACTTTTAACATCTATTTGTAAAATATGCTCCCTCAAAAGACTCTAGTGTCATGGGAGCTTTCAAACTACACTTTAACTAAATATTTTTTCCTGAAGCTGAATACATTCCAATCTCCCACTATGAAAAACAGTGACAGACCAGGCAGCATCTGAATGCAGATGCACTTAAGTTCAAAAAAACTTTACTGAAGCATTGAAAATACTATTTTAAGGAGTGCTTATCAATTTAATAGGCATGTCTATATCAAAGCAAATAATAATGGAATCCTTGAAATATGTAGATGCTTTGTATATTTAATTTTAGGGCTTAAATTCTACAGATTTTAACTCCAAAGATTTCTGAACCTACGCACTGGCATTTGGGTTTGAAAAATAAATTGTTGGGAATCTCAAGGCCACAGGAAACCAGGGAAGCTGGCTTGTCATTCCTTTGTCCAAGCTCTGAGCAGCACTCCCACAGAAGTAGAAGTATATGGATATATAAAATTAGAATAAAAGTAACCGGAATCCAAAGAAATCCACATAGAGTAACCAAAAATAAAAAGCACATTTTGACCAAGTAAGAGAAAGAGAAAGACCTCTTTGGGTTGTTCTGTTGTGTTTCTTTCCAAAAGTTTCTTAAAACGTTTTTTGTCACATATGAAATTTCTTTAAAAAAAAAGAAAGAAAGAAAAAGGAAAGCAATGTTCACATACCCACATCTGTTTCCATGAGATTCTTAATTAATTTTTTGTTAGCCATAAATTTTTACTCCTCAAGATTTTTTATTTTGTATATATAAAAAAGCAAAACAGTCAGATGCCATAAGTATACAAAAATAAGCCTATAGCATTCTGGCAACTGTTGGCATGGTTTGCATTTCTGTATATTCTGGATTTTCCCATCATAGTATCTTTGTCATAGTTTTGGTTCAACAGACTCGGCATTTATAATAGAAAGCTCGTTGAAAGGTTGCTTACTTTTGGTAGTGTGAGCCCTGAACTAACAGAGCTTTTCTCCAGCCCCTTTGGAGGGGCGTTGTCTGAATGCCAAAGCTGGGTCATCCAGTTCCAGCTCCCAAAATTGCTGCAGACAGTAACTGATACTCACACAAAGCTCTAACCTAGAGGATATTACAGAGGTTATTGTGGCACGGGATTGACATAAGAACAGTCTTTTTTTCTTGGTATGTTGCTATTGGGAATGTAAAATAATTATGGTTTACATGATGAGTAAGGTTAATTATGAAAAAGCCAAAAATGGTCTTTCCTCTCCTTTCAGTTCCAAATCAAGTACCAAAGTTCTCAGCATTGTGCACTAGTGAATTTTATAGTCCACCTCATCCCAGTCAGTGCTAGGTAACCACTGCTTACATCATATGGGGAACATGCAGTGGCTCCCACCTTTCCTGTACCACAAATAAAGCCAAGGGCTGTGGAGAGAGGGAGGTGGGGTGAATAAAATCATGAAAACATGAGAGTCCTGGGGAAGAACTGCAAGAACTATGGGACCTCAAATGAAACAAGCAGCAGGTAGAAAAAAATACTAAAGGAGGTATTTGTGCAAGGAGTTAAGCTGGGATACTCCCACAGACTGTCTTGGATGCTGAAGTTGTGCAGGAGTTCAAATGCAGCAAGACAAATTCATCAAAGAAAGCTGCCTCAAAGGCCACTGAACGCAAACATGCTGCCTCTGGTCAAGAACAACCTGAGCTGTAAGTCACAAGGTGCTAGGAGAATGTTCTGGGGAACCTGTCTTATAGACCTACTCTGTCCTTGTACTCTTCCCTAGCCATGCGTTTTTGGCCACTGGTGTGGCCAGCCGGCATCTCCGCAGGAGTCAACTGAGCCAAGCATAAACATGCAAGCCACCTCACACCACAAACATTTACAAAAGGAATGTGTTGCCCTGCTTGTGCTGAATACATGTGAAAATAGAGCCCCATGAACAGGAGAACAAGGAGTACAGAAAACTGGTCCACATTGCAGTATACTTCAGGAGCAGTAAATGAGCAAACTTTAAATGAACTGCATGCTGAAGTCACAAATCACGGTCTAAAGGTGCAAATACAGTAGTCACATTACATTGTCTTGAGGCAATGAAAAATAACAACATGGGCAAAGACTGCAATATTTTTTTAAAGAGATGACAGGACACAACATGTGAAAGGAGAAACAATGTGGAGCTGGCTAAAATGGAGCTAAAACTGTTATGTATAATGGCTGTACTGTCAAAAAATAGAGGTGAGTAAACCTCCAGAAAATATTTTTCATCCTCTCATTGTGCCCAACACAATTTGTCTCAGAAAAATGGAAAGACAATTTTGTTTTGATGAAACGTGTAGGGGACAGTATGGGAAAAATTAATAAAAGTGTATGGCACACACAGGTGTAACTTGTCTTCTTACTCTAGGTCTGAAGCTTCCTGAAAGCTGCTGAAAGTGCCGTCCTGGTCCCTGGTGAATGGACTTGAGGACTAAACACCCAGTTATCTGGTTGTCATGATCCAGGCAGTCCTGTACAGTTTGTGTTCAGCACAGAAAGTGCACAATTGCAGAGTGGCATAATGGGGCAAAGACAGGCAGGAAAAGTTAAGGACAGCACACCCTGTGTGATGATTTCCCCTAGCATTGCTCCCCTTGCTCCCCTTGCTCCTTGTGACCACAGAAGTGGCAGTTCATTGCCCTGATCTAGTCCCTCTCCTCTTAAAGCATCCTCAGGTGCTGCCTCTCACATCTGACCAGGTTAGCTATAGACCTCAGTGCATCTTTAGAAGCAGGGACTTTTGCTTAATTTTATGCTTTGCCAGAGCCAAATTGCCTTTGAGGTGATCCACGCGAGTCAGCAGCTGTCACTAGTTTTCTAAATCCTATAAGCAACAAGTAAACAAGCCATAGGTATTGATATAGGTATTGGTGGCCTATAGGTATTGGTGACCTAAAAAGATGAGCAGCATCTTGTTCTCCTCTGCTCCATGTTATTGTCCCTGATATCACAACATGTCCTCGGACCAGGTGTCCGGTCTCAGATGCAGTTCAGAGCTGTGGAGCAGTCACCAGAGGATGGTTCTCACACACTGCAAGTGAACATGGGCTTCACAGCGGTCACAAAGACCCAGGCTCACCGACTGAGAACAAGTGGTTCATTTATGTCTCAACATGGTAAATTAAATGCCACAGCAAAAAGAAAGGCCAATGGAATGAGAAAGAGAAGGGAAGTTGCATAAAATACTATCAGAAATCAAATCTATGGCTCCCTTTATACAGGAGATTAACTACCTGCTTCAGTTCATGCTCGGATGACTCCCTATTTTCAAAAATGAGTGACGAAGTAAGCAGGTACCCCACTTTAGCTTTTATGATTCATATACTGGAGCACTGGAAGTATTTTATTCCTTCCATTCTTCCTCCCCAGCTAGTGTTGAGACCAAGGCAATAACAGTTGTCTTTTTTTCTTTTTTCTTTCCAGAGTCAAACTTAAGAGATGAATCTGGCCACAAAGAAAAAGGTAGTTAGCTGGAGATATAGACTGGGGCTGCCTTTCGTGGGTGGAATCAGGAATACGGAGACTTAAGACTATCAATATATTTCCAGAGGCCTGTGTAATAATAGCAATTGAGAGCTTTTATAGCTACACAAATCTGTCAAACACCACTTCAGTGATATTTCAGGAGGGAATTGGGCAAAAAGCTTTTTACAAAGAGTTAGGGGGGTTCTGTCACACCTGATGTATTTGATACTGCTTTTAAATATTGCAACACCACCTCCGTGCCCAAGGTAGAAAAGGGAGTGCTATCAGGCAAACCTAAGCTGAAGTACAAAAGACAGCAACTCTTCTGAGGCAGCCAAAAGACCCTTCCCAAAAGCACACTTTTGATGGTAGTGTAGGATGAGGAAACTAGACCTGGCAAGAAGCACTGCTGGGTGATGCAAGAGGCTCAAACTACCAAGAAAAAAATATAAATCTCTCAAATAGAAGAAAGTTCCTTTTTCAAAGTGATAAATTCATGCTTATATTGAAAAAATCACTACCTTCAAAACAGAACCTAATTATTCCAGCCACCAGCATAGTACTGAGGACTTAAAGACCCTAAACAAAACAGAGTAACATGTTTTATTTATAAGAAAGCCATACTAAGATTGTTTATTACTTTCACTCCTGAGTTGCTATGAGAAAGCTCAGGTTTTATTCACACTGCATATATTTGTAACACACAATGGAATTAAGAAATTCTACAAAAACCCGATTACAGTTTTTAAAACATTGCTCTAACTTGGACACACCAAAGGTCTCACCTAATTTGCATGCATATGTGGGCATATTTTATTTACAATTTACACCTTTTTGTATTTGCCTTTCCTTTTTTCTTTCCTTGCTAGTGGAACAGAAATAGCTTGTGTTCATCTCAACTAAAGCATCATGGGGGTCAGGGGGGTTCCTTTCTCTCATTCTGGTCTTCACGTTTCTCTTCTCCTGAGTGAGGGTACAACTGGGCTGCCCTTTTGGATGACTCAGCTTCAATATCCCTCAGCAGCCAGCTGCCCATTTACATTGTACTTGCTTATCCCAGTCCTTCTGCTTCTTAAATTAAATACTGCTTAGGTCAAAAATAAACTGCCTGACCAGCCAGTGACCTTGCTTAGATCCCAGTTTAGCTTTTCAATTGCTAATACCCATCTACACAAAATATGCCTCTTAAGAGGTGTCAGATCATTTACTAATCTTTGTTGCCAGATATATTCCCAGACAAAGTGACAGCTGCACAGCAAGTACATCAGTTATCTGGTTACCATACATGCTCAGCATGCAAAAAATCTCCACAAATTGCCACTGGTACCATTTTTGACCTGTGCACTCTCCCTGTGCTTGCCTTCTACTTTACTAAGTAACTCTAATGGACTAACAATGACATCCAGAAAGAAAAAAAAACTATGAAAAACAAGAAACAAAAAACCGCTGCTTGGCTGGGCCAAGTGGTTAAGACTTGCTTGTTGCTGTGTCCTTCCAGCGCTTGACCAGATCATATTGTGTAGATGCCACCAAGGTGTTTAATTCCCAGTAAAAGCCTGTTTATCATGAGTTGCCTTCATTACTTCTAGAGGCACACCCACCGTGCCTTCTGCACCAGCTTCACACCCAAGGAAAACCAGCTGGAACCCAAAGCACTTGGAGCAGTGAATAAGGGAAGAACCTGAAAACATGTTACAGATGAGAGAAAGGAAGAGCCTTTGGAGTCTGGAAAAGTAACAGAGACGCTACCTCTGTTCTTAGCAACTTGAAATAACATAATCAAGATTAACAACTTTGTAGGCAGGGTGACTTGGAAAAAAGCAAGACCAAGTAAGTTCTTTGTCAGCTCTGCCACAATAGAGTTCATCCTGGCATAAAATTTTAGATATCCCAAATGCTGGTAAATGTCTTGTTACCAACCAAATATTGCTGTTTCCTGAAAAAGCACATATAATATTTTAATCCATGTCTTATTTAAAACAAACAAACAAACAAACAAACCACAAGAATAATACTTACTAAGATAGTGGCTCCTTTTTGGGTTGTAATTTTTCATGCATTCTGATCACACAGCTGTTGTTATAAATTAAATATCCACCCTGACTTCTGTTCTCCGTGTTTATTCCAAATATTTGATAGCACTTATTTGACTTCCTTAATTTTATAGATAGTGAAAAATGAACAGGCTGTTACTTTGTTATTTTTTAAATACTTAACATACTCCCAAGTTTAATGGCCATTGCCAAACTGTGTTTGGAAAGAATTTGATCATTGACGTTGAATGGCTGTAAATGTGAAAGACAAAACAATAGCAAAACCAAGAAAAAAAACTACCAACATATCCTCTCTGATAACAAAGAAAGTCAGTGATTTCCGAATACTGGCAGCTGATACAGTGAATGTGAGCCACAAAAGAATTTTCTACTGCAGTCATGAAGATGGAAAGTCAAAGCACTTTGCTTAAACAGAAGATAAGTAGGGTTTTTAACAGATAACTGAGGTAGCTTTAGATTTCATGTATTCTTCCAGAGAACACAAAGCCACAGCTGTGCTGAGGAGAAGATAAAAGGGTTCAGCATACCTACAAAATACTGCAGGATACTGGTGTCCTCAGGAGGTATTCCCAAGGATATCCGAGATCTGCTCTGAAGATGATCTGCCAAGGAAGACAACCGGGGTTCTCTATTTCCTTCCCATATTCCAAAAGAATACACCAAGCGGATAAAAGCATTCCTAAGAGTAGGGATTTGAGCCAAACTGTTTTAATAGAAAATTGCAAAGGAGCAAGTACAGGCTGCACCCAGAAACCAGTGCAGGAAAATATTAGCTGAAGTCTAACAGCAGAATATTCCTATTGAAAAAACACAGTGTTATAAACTATCAGCAGCCTTGTGTGTTGCAGACTCGCTGTCCCAAGTGGCTCAGCTACACGCAGGGGCTCCAGAACACTTATTTTGACATAGGTTTGATTCAGTCTCTCAGGAACAGAGGAAATTTTTCTCTAACATTTCTAACAAAGGGAACCAGCATTTTAGATCTTGCTTTAATTTATGCATTACAACCATCCCACAGCATTTTTTTCCTGTCCCTTAAATGGAGGAACCATTCTTTTCATATTTTGCATCTTGCCTTTGTTTCTCTTCAAGCTTCTGACACACTCTTTCTGCATTTCCTGAACATACAGTAATACAGCTTAAGCAGGTGATTTCATCGGGGAAGGAAGAGGAAAATCAACTTAATTTTGCATCACATAAAACAGAGCAAGTTACATCCTCCTGTAAAAGAGAAAACAGCCTGGATCTCATGCTGCTTGCAAAGCTATCCTTTATTCTGAAAGATGACTTGGTGCTTCTACTTAACGTTTGCCCACTGGAAACTGAATCTGAGTAAGTTGAAAAGGCTGGTAAGCTTTGCTCCCACTGTTCAGTAGAGGAGATGGAGCTGAAGGCAACAGCAGGGTACCCTGGTGCTGGTCTCCTGAAGGAATTTACTTTTCACAGAGGCAAAATAAAAAGCAAGAACAGTCCTGTGAGATGAGAAAAACTAAGAAACAAAACCAATGCCTTTGAAAAGTAAAAATAAAATAAACAGTGGAACATAGTTAAAAATACTAGAAAATATGAACACTGTCAAAATAAAAATTTAGAAAGTAATGTAAGTTCCATGATTAGCAATGGTTTACCTACCTGCATCTGCGGCTGGTTCTCCTCTTCCATGTTTTTATTAATCCAGCAAAGTCATATATGTTTCCAGAGGGAAGAAGCCTTGCTGTTATGACCCCCTGGAGAAACTACAGAGAGAATTTGAGTCTGTGTGCATGAAAAGACACAGAAGACTGGGGAAAGAAGTAATTGGGGAAAAAAAACATTTATTTGTTGTCTCCAACAATACAACTGATGTAAACATAAGAAAATATAAAAAATGCAGTACATGTAAACTTAAGAAAGTGTAATCAACTCAATTGCTTAAAACCTTATCTTGGAGGAGTGATAGCATTTGATCCCAAAGCTACTAAATACTTCCTTCTTGGTAACAGTAAATATGTAATTAACAGCAAACTGTTCTGTTGATCTTCTCTATCGTTTAATGCTACCAGTGGGATAAATTTCATAAGCCTTTCATTCAGTTTGTTCTTAACATGCTTGCAAATAATTACATTAAAATTAAACTGGGTAGTTTTCCAAAAGCACACCGTTGTTGATTTTCCACAGGAATATCCTGGGTCTTATAAACCAGGTGTTGCTGTGGCATATTGGAAATGAAAGGCAACAGATTTGTCTAAGAGATATTATGTATGGTACAGTGCCTCGCTGAGTTCATGCAAGAGAGATTCTTCCCAATACTTTAATTGGCACTTAGCTTCTTTTACAGCTTGTTCGGCTAGACAGCCTGCACGAAGTAGTCACTTAAAGTGTTGCTTAGAGCATTATAAAACACATCTTTACAGGAAATAAGAACATTCATTTGATAATTACCATGACAACTCGGCCATGTTAGATTTAAAAATCATTAGTTTCGTATCTGTGAGATGCTGAGGGCTTTTCCACCTCCAGGCATTCACAGCAACAAGGAGCGCTTGCTAGACTGCCTGGAGGTACCTTTGCAGCATGAGCTGCCTGGGGATGAACGTGGCCACAGCCAGTGTGGGTGGCACAGGGGCTGGGGGAGACAGGGGCATCATCTCCTGGGGAAGCTCAGCCTCAGAGCCTCAGTCATATGCGCAACACTAACAAAAATTATTCAGAGGTTTATTGGACTCAGTGCTATATCCACCCATTCAGGTTATAAGACGGCTCACAATATAGCCATTTTGAGCGAGAAAATGCAGTTCAGTCGCAGACCTAGAGATGCAGGAAGAGTGACAACAATGCAACCTGCAACAATCAGAAAACACTTGTTCAACAAACCTAAAATATTACTAAGGAGTATGCTGACTGCTGAATCTTTTTGACAGAATCAAAATGGGAAGTGCAGGGGGGTGGGGTGGCAGGCTTGAAGATGTACAGGTGAAAAGATGGATGCCTCCCAGAGACAGGATTTCATAGCTTCCAGACAGCCAGGGAATAACTAAAATGTAATTTGGTTTGCTTTAGAATAATTGCTTTACAATTCTCTCTTCTAGGAAACTTGGAATTCAATCCTTTGCTATCGTTTTGCAGTAATAATGTGTTTGCAATTAGTACATTTGCTTTTTTTGTTTGGTTGGTTGGTTTTGTGTTTGTTGTTGTTTTTTTTTAAAAGTGATGAGGAAAGTGATGGGGAAAGAGAGAAGGAAATAAACATTCTTTCACAGAAAGGAGAATTTTCTCCTTTTGAAAGTTATTCACTGCTGCTATTAAAATTCAGGTCCATTGCCATGGAGAAATCACTTGATCAAATTAGAAAGTTTGCAGATGGTTTATTTTTTTTAACTGAAGATATACAAGAACTGTACGTATTAACAAACTAATATATTTAGTAAATTTTCATTCTACTGTTTATAATTTACCCTGAACCACTCTCTCCCTACTTGTCTCACACTTACCAGTCCCAAGAACAATTACTGCAGTCTTGCTTGCTAAACAAGATTATTCTTTAAAATGAGGTATCTCTAAATAGTGTTCAATCATCACTATTGATGCTGTTTTTAAAGTCTTAAGAGTCTTCAAGTATAGAGAAGGTTTATGAACAAAGTGTAAAGTTACACAGTAAAAATACTACTGATTTTAATTAGCAAATAAGCTTAGCTAGCCTTTGTAAACCACAAGCACATACTAAACAATGATGTAAGAATGCACGCAATGCAGCAAAATAGTGCCAACAGCTTGATACTGCATACCAATCTTCAGCTACATTTTTGCCTTATAACTTCATTCACTGTAGGCTTTTTTAATGATGAATGAAATGAAGGGATACATGCTATGAAGGAGTACAGCAAATTGTCATAAGCTTTTCTTCGAAGGGTGGATTTTACACACCTCTCAAGACAGTTACAAGCACATACAATGTTTCTTAATACATTAAGGACTGTGTAATGGATTACGACAGTCTTGATTAATTTACCTTCTGACAAAGCAATAACACCTGGCTCTACAATGCACAGTACCCACTAGCTATAATGCTAAACAAGTTTCTCAAAAAATGATCTGCCACCTAAAGCCAGTGTAGAATCCACAAGTTTCTTCTTATCTTTGCAGTACTGTTTTCAAAAGGATGACTTATGTGGTTTTGAATTTCATAGGACTGTAGCAAAGGCATTGTAATATGTACATCCAAGCTATCCAACATGCCTACCTAACAAATATCATAAACAAATAAACCACAGCCACAGGCTGCTCTTTGATTCATACAAATGGATTTGCTAACTCAACCTGACAACTCAACTGATTAGACAAATAGTCTCTTGGATAACACCAGTGTTGATAATAAAGTTTTCCAAATGGGACAGCTATATTTCAAGCTGAAAGTGAATATACAACTGCAGATTGTTAGAGTTCATGGAAAAGCTTGTACAACAGCCAGCAAGAAAAAGCAGATATTTTATAAAAGACTGGCTTTTTTCTCATCCTTGTTTATACTAGTGGTTTCTGGCTGGTACGCATCTTAGCCAAGAGACACGTTGATGGATAAGGTCAACTGCTGAGCAGGACACAAGCTGCTGAGCTCTGCTGGGGCAATTAACTGTGGAGGTGTCAACACAGGCTAGCCAAGAGGGGCACTAATACTGCAAATGAACCCTCCTTTCTCCATCCCTCTGCCCTGCCCCCTTAAATCCCTCCTGCTCCTGGGAAGCACAGTATGCCAAAGGGACTGGGCAAGGACGAAGGACCAAGGCTGGAGATACTCACAGCAGCAGCCTGGCTGTGCACCTAGGGATGGGAAGGCCCATGGGTAGCAGCAGAGAAGTGGCAGAAAAGGAGAAATTCATGGTCATTCAAAAATCCTACAAAAACTAAAACGTAAAGAAAAAGGTGGGGAACTGCTGGTTTATATCGTGCGTTGTGAAAAGATGTCACCAGTCCCCATCAAAGAAGCTCTTGGAACTAAAAGGAGACAAGCCAAAATCTGCAATGTTTCTGACGCCCACTTGAAATATTTAACTGCAACCAAAGAGAACCAGAAAGCACTCAAACCACTCAAGGAAGAATACGAAGATGAAAGAAGATATCATTAAGACAATTTTGCATACAGGCGACCAGTAGAAGACAGCTCTTCCTGTAAAAAGAAATAGCAATTTTGTGATCTTTAAAATTAATTTGGATACTCGCATTGCTTTTACAGAAAGCGTTCCAGAGAAAATTGAAATGGGAAAGGGTTATTAGAATTAAGAATGATTTCAGAGGATGGGACAATGGTCAAATGATGCTGTAACATTTGAAGAGTGAATTAGTCTCATTACCAGGCTCTTTTTTTTTTTTTCACTAGCAGTGAATTTTTAAGAGCGATTTTGCAAAATTTATCTGAAATTTCCACTTATATATTAGTGGCCTGTTATTTAAAAAGCTTTCATTGACACTGTAAAGTATAAACTACTATGAACATGAAAACTAACAATTGCCAGTGGATTTGATATGATTCTAAAATTGAAAACAATTAATGAGGTGATTTTATTAATTCTTGATTGCTTCAAAGAGTCCATTTCAAATCAGAAACTAACAAAATAAGCAAAATGTACTAAATTAGAGATGATTTTTCCCCAAAACCTAACATTTTAAAATTGAGCTGAAACATGTTTTGTGTTCTTTCGAACAGTAGAAAATAGCCATCCAAGAGCTGAAGACTGCATATTAGAAACAGATACTGATCGCTTTTCCCAACTAACAGATTGAGCACAGAACTTGAGGTTCCTTTTTATGTGCAATTTCAAAATGATGCAAAATGCCAACTCGTATAAAATGGTTTAATACGTGCAGTGCTGGAAACCCAAAGTTATACTTGTCAGTGCACCCACAATGGTGCACCTTATCCAAGGGAAAATTTAAACAGATGTTGCAGCTCCACCTACTGAAGCAAGAAGAAAGGATCAGAAGAGGTATGCCATTGTAATGAACTGGAGCAACTGAGGATCTATGCAGAACCCAAAACAGACTTCTTTTAGTTTTTGACACAGCCATCTGATCAGCACTTGCACTCCTGCTCAAGATACAGTGTCAGATACAAGTAAGCCATACTAAAAAAGTGGGAGGCAATCAACGTGCCCAGTTAGAAGCAGCAGCCCGTTTTTGAAACTTGCATGAATTGTAACGGGTTCATTTCTGCATTTACTGACAGTCATTGGCTAGCACGAAAGTCAAGTTTTGTATGTGCAGCTTTCACTTCAGATGGATGCGGCCTCTCTGGTGGTTTTGGTGAAGCAACAGATGCTGTGTCTATTCAAGGACCTTGAAGTGAATGAGCATTTTTCAGCACTTTAGTGCCATTTTTTGGTGTATGACAAAAACTAAAGAAAAGGTTGGTCAATGTGAAATTAATTTTAAACTGGAGGAATACTTGAGAGCTTAAAAAGAAAAATCAATCTTGTAAAGAAATACAAACATGTAGCTACAGTTTTAGTAATTAGACTCCAATCTTTCATCTGATGGAAGTAAGCGGGAGTCACATACGCTATTGCAATGAATGCTGGTCTCATATATATGTCTTGTGGGTTCAAAGAGTGGCTCAGAGCCAGAAATTCTGGTTATTGCAGAAACCTTTAAGACAACAACAGATCAGCCAAATATTTCTTACCCATTGGGACCACGTTGGCAGGGGAGAAAAAACTGACAGATGTCAAAGTAAAACTTCTTAATCGATAACTAGTGTTTGACACTTACTAAGAAAAACAGAAAGGAATATGGCAACACTGCAGAATACGAAGAGTACAGATAGCATAAATCTTTCATGCCACCTGAAAGGTTCTTACAATGAGCCAAATCTCTGTGTCTGAAAGCCAGCAGATCTAAATATTGCACCTGAAGCAATAGAGTGTTCAGCAATATGACAGATATAATAGGCGACTGATGAGGCATTTAGTCCAGAGGATTACCCGAGTCCAAACACCCACAGGGCACTGGCAACAGCATAACATGAAACATGCAGAACCTGGAATGTCAAAAAAAAATTATAATAAAAAAAAAGAACCTGTATGGAGCGTAAACCAAACAAGAAATGACACTGGTAATAACTGGAACTTGAACATGTGCCTAATGTTTGCCTGCTGTAATTAACCAAACTAAGTGCTGGAGAGATGATAGCTAAAAAGAAAACATTTAAATCAGTGGGTAAGAAATGCAGAGTCAGACTCCTTGAAAGGTAGACTAAATTGTGCACGCATCTTGGTCCTCCGTATAGTGTGTTTTACTTGCTGGTTGTCTGTGTAAAGGAATTCTCTTGACAAACACAGTCTGAAGCGCAGACTCAGATCCCCAGCCAGCAGGAAGGGCAGATGTGGGAGGAAGGTAGCTGATAAGGAGCCAATCCTGAAATACCCAAGAGTGGATGAAGGCGACAGAGTTCATCAGCACAGAGATACAGGAATTATAAATTGAAGATTTATGGCATAAACAACCCCCTTTTATCTTTGATTCTTACAGACTCAGTGAATGAAGAAAAAGGGATGTAAAAGCAAGGAAACCAAATGTCTGTATTAGGATTGTTGAACAGTGATGACAACAGCTTTCAGCGTGAACTCTTCTGAACTGACGTGTTTCATGGAGGAGCTGAAGGACATGGACAGCAGACAGGTTTTAGCTGACACGAACAACAAATGTGACTCTCTGACATTTCCACTACTGAAAAAGTTACAAAAACAGCTTACAAATTAAAGGCAACAGTATCAAGAATCAATCAGATCGATCTTTCTTTGCCCTACACCCGCCTACCCCAACTAAATAAAAATATTTTGAAATAGCACACACTGGTGGAGGGAAAAATGGAGCAGTTAAACACCAACTGAACCAAGCTCTGATCTCTTGAGTGAGAGAGGTAATATATGGAGTTGATTAGACTTCATTTTGTTCTAATATCACTTTCTCAATTTGTAACAAATGTAAGAATGTGGCAGCGCATTAGAGGATCTGAAGGGATTCTGATTTCATAGGAAAAATGAGGAAGAGCAAATACGATACATTAACAAAGAGAACTGGCAATCAGTACTTAAAATAGAACAAATCACAGAAAAGTCCATTAAATATGACTGAGAACCAAGATAATGGGCTTAATATTTAAAAGTGATTGAACAAAGAAGGGACATGCAAATGAAATTAATATAACACTAGAAAGAGATGAGACTCCAAAAATGATGGAAAAAAGTGAATATTGTCACTAAACCAGACGTTTAGAACAAAAGAATAGTCAGTTTGTTTTCAAGAGGAATAACATCTTTTGATCCCTCAAAAATGATTTTAGTATTTACCTAGCATCTGCAGCGAGGGTGGCACTGGACGATTATTGTTACAGGAGACTCTAATCAGAAAGCAGCGCATGCTGCGGTGGCATTGCAGCAGCACCGTGTCCCACAGGCTCTCCAGCCTGAACACTGAAGAATTACAAACGACTTTCAGAGGTCATTTAGAAGATACCGGTTAACTTGCTTTTTGCTGGAGAAGCTGAAAGGCTTAGGTTGCTGCAATCCTTTCTGATACAGAGTGCTTGCTAATTCAAAACAGGAAACCTGCAGCGTCTCATTTCTTGACACTACTTTACAGGCAGCCACCTTGAGACTTCAAGCAATGAAAAACAACTCCGCAGGGCAGAAGCTAAAGATTTCACTATGTTAATACCACCTCTTCAACATTCACTTTCTTCAAGCCAGCACTCTTAAGCATATCTTTTTATTCCTCTTAACTTTGTGCTCAGCATTTTGCATGGTCACCCACGCTTTGATATTTCTCCCCCTATCAAGTGTAACTTTCATGTTTTATGTACGCTGCTTTCTACTGGGCTCAGCAGTTGACTTTAGATATCTATTTCATCTTAAATATTTACAAAATTCATACACATACTTGGACAGGTAATGAATTTGCCCAAACAACTGTAGCAACTGAACAAATTGTTTATAGCTCAGATTGGAAAACTTTGCCTAGCAGGAACAGTTACTTTATTATTGTTAAGCAGTTATCACAATTAGAAAAAGATGTAGGTGAAATGCTAACAGTGCTGGAAAGAAAATCATTATTGTGAATCCAAACATTTTAATATAGATATCTAAAGCAAGAGAATTCCTTAAAAGAGCCCTTAGTCAAGCTCAGCAGGGTATAAAAATAAAGGCACAGAGCAAGAGCTACTCGTGACAGGATAAGACAGGCACTGGGCGAGCCTGAGACAAAAAGAGGAAAGACACATATTTGTGATCCACAGTTTCAGAAGCTTGAGCTGAAGCAGCTGATTCAGTGATTAAAATTTTGTTTTAAGGATAAGTAAGGTCATCATCTGAAACACACAGCAGACCCTTGGTCCTTTCCTATTTATGTTCTTAGACTCGTCGGCTTGCTGAGTTTATAAAACATCTACTACAAGGATTTTTCTAAAAAGTGCACTTGTTTGAAAATAGGTGTGAATCATTTATGACATCCAGCTGTGTGTATGACAGGTACACTCTGCACCTCACCCTGCAGCAAACAAGCAGAGCAACGGGCAGGGAAAGAGCACTCTTCTGGCCAAACACTATTAACTTGAGAAGACAGAAATAAGGTCAAGGTTAAGCACTTCTGAAAAATCTACTTTTGGACTCCACAGCTACAAAGGATATAAGAACGTGCACCTAAACAGCAGTAAGCTTAAACCTGATAAAAATGACAGACCAGATCAAAATAAATATCATATCTTGTCATACAACGAGCATTAATCAGGGAACAGCATGACAAAACTTGTAATTCATCAGTGCCAACAGCTTAAGAGGACTGGAAGCAAGTCTTCCCAAGGACTTGCTTAAAGCTTTTACGGAAGCTGTGGCACCAGCATCTATCTGCCACAGCCACAGGCTGTAAAGCAAGATGAACCCAGATAATTTTTTTTGTGTGCCAGACCTGAATCTATCTGACATAGGCTAAACACCCAGAAAACCCAGGATCACCCTGTGCCAGTCATTTGGGTTTTGAAATTCCAGTATCTTTGTTCAGGTGAGCTGCATTTCACACACTGGAAGGACACTTTAGCAGACCTCTTGTACCTGTACGTCACCTACAACAGGACTCAGCAGTATTTTATATATTGTCACCTGTGCTACAGACTGATAGGGCCAATGATCAATCTTTCCATAAAGAACCAGTGTTAACTTAGCTGCTAAATAATAGATTGCTTCAGCTTGTACACTTAGTAGGAGTCTTTCTCTGCTGATATCTGAGACAGCTGGATCAGGTCCCAACTGGAGTGGGAATCGGTCCACTAATTAGGCATGGAAAGATTTACTTCAGGAGCAATTCTGCATAAATGACGTGTTAAAAGATTAAGGGTCCCTTATAAAAGAGCTGCGTAAATGATCTATAATGTTATACTGCAACTTTAATATACTTTGGAGACACTCAAGAAAAAACCTCAAAAGTACCTCTTAAGGTGATTGTATTTTGTACCATGTTTGCTGCCTTAGGTTGCAGTGACTGCCAAGTTTTTTTGTCACAGGTGATTACACTTAAGCGGACTTGCCTGCTGATGCGATTTGAACTTTGCTTAAATTATAAGTCACCCTGCCATCTAAGTCAATTTCCCACCATGACAAAGAGGTTTATTAAGCTTTCAAGTGCATTAGTTTGAAAATTAAAATATCTAAGAGTGTAACAATAATGCATATCTGCTCACCTGAGTCTAGAGAAGGAAAAAAAGGCATGTGGTTTGCCTCTGCCTTCTCAGCTTGAACAAATATTCTCATCGTGGGTCAAAACACAATAATAGCTACACAGTCTTCCAGTGACTGCCCTCCTAGAAGGCTGAAATATTTGACATGCAAGTAAGTTTATTTGCAGACCACAAAGTGAAAACTATTGTATGGAGAATATTAGGTGCATAATAAGCAAAGAACCCACAACCATCCCAGAGCTATTATACTAAGGTGTCCTGGATGCCCTCCACACACTTTGTGAAAAATTGGAGGATTTTGTGAATTTTCTTTGGCATAAGTTTGTCAGATCCTTGCAAGGAAGCTTCAAGTCTGAGCATCTTCACGAGAATTGAATCTAACAGAACTAAACAGTCGTTATACTTGGCTAGAAACAAGATTTATAATGGCATACTGGGGCCATGCAGGATGAAAATTTATCAGTCAATGGGATTTAGTGACACACAGGGGTAGGCCCAAGGTATTGCTGTCCTGCAGAGTTACTAAACCACGGACCAGGAACCGCTGTCCTGCATGAAAAGAGTCGTAGCGAAGAGTAAGATGGAATCCAGCCTGAGTTGCTTGGAGAGACAGAGGTAACCTTGCTCCTCCACCCTGCTTATGTTGCTTTGTTAGGTCTTTCCCTTCCTGGTCCAAGTTTTTAGCCAAAGCCTTTGGAAGACTCTAACCATGAAGGACAACATCGGTTGTGTTTCCCTCCCACTGAGCATAGCTTTGCTTTCTGTTCTTCCTTCTCTCATTTGCAGGGACCTCTGCTCCAGGACCAAAGATTCAGCCTCCCCCTTTCTCCCTGTGCTTTGTGCTCACCGATGTTTGCTGCTGAAATCTGCACCAAAGCATGGGAGGTTAGAAGTGGAGAGAGTGTGCTCAGGGAACAGCACCAGCTGCCACAGAATTTCTGTAGGATTTATCATTCGTAACCTCTATTCTTTTTATTTTTTCACCTTCCCTTGGCCACTAGGTACCTCCTTTTTTTTTAGTCGATTTCTGCTCCCTGTAGGATCAAGATTCCTAAGACATTCCTTCTAAAAATTCAGAATCAGGATTTATTGTCATATCTGACATTCTACCTAGTTAAATGTCAAGAAAAAGAGAAAAAAAAACTCCCAGCAACTTTGAACTTTCTTCTAAAAGCATCACTGGATGATGCACCTGGTAGTGTGTTAATGATGCTTTACAAAAACTAACTGAAACCACAGTTCTTATGGGTTTATACTGAAGACACAGAAATATTGCTCAGTCAAAACCCCAAATAAATACAAAGATTCTTCACTAAATAAATCATCCCCTATTTCCAGTGGGGCTTCCTCCTTTTTAAGAGCTGAACTTGCCTTTCCCCCCGCCAGGCAGTTCTTGTCAAAAATTCCTAGCTAACACAGGTAGTATATTTTTTTTTTTTTTTTTTTTTTTATCTTTTAAACATTTTCTGTACTGTTTATTAAACCTCATTGGAAAATGACTGAGTATTTTCATAATGCTGTCCCATTTCATTTCTACAACCAAGTCTCATCACTGCCTTTCCATATGCCTTTTTAAAAAAAAATAGCACAATCATTTCCATGCTATTTTTCACCTCCAACGGTGTTATTAGCTTGCCATATAACAGACCCTTTTCCCGCTGTGTCTGCTAACGAAATTATCTCAGTAGACCAATGAAGCCATGTCACCTATCCAGCAGCCCAGCATTCAAAGTGTTTCTGTATATAGCTGGGCTATCCATTGTCCTTAAGTTTTAAATAAAAAATAAAAATTAAATTTCCTAGAGAAAAATATTCGTACTTCAAACACACACAAAGAGAGCTATTATTTTCTGAGGTCTACTTCAATTCAGACAAAACTATGGAGGTAAAACTCATAATTTTAGGTCCCGGTCCTACTAGGAAATACCATTAATGGTGCAAATGCGTGTTCACTGGACCTGCTGCAGGAAGTAGAGTTGGCTGAGGGGGAGGATGTGCTCTGATCTCTCTTTCCAAATCTTGCCTCTTTTGGATGCCTGGAGCACCATGACTAGGATAATGCCCTATGCTGATTCAGGCCAAGACAACGAGAAGAGGAACTGAGGGAAATGGTGGAGAACTTCAAAGTGTTTGTAATATCAACACTGTAAAGGGAAAAAAAACCCGAACAAACCAAAAACCTCTGTTGTGTAAGGCACAAGCTAAAAAAATGGTTCTTGCATCATGGGTTGGACTCTGCAAAGACACTAAAAAAAGCCCCCACCGAATGCAGGTGAAGGACACAAAATGTCTGCATAGAACCTACATGGATTCTTCTCAAAATATAGTAGGTCTGGCTGATTTCTGTTGTAATAGCCTGAGTCACTTGTCATGGCTTTTGCTTGAAGTATTAACAGTGTCAAACCTGGCCAAAAAGAAATTTAAGCAATTGGACTCTGTTAAAAGCAATGACTACATGGGGTACCAAATGATCCTTTGTAGTTACCGCACGTTAGCACGGCTGCACATAAATGATATTTTAAGATCATTATAAAACTATCACCATTAAAATGGTTGCTTTGTGTACTTACTGTTTACACCATAGAAGGCACCAAACAATTGCATCAATTCAGCCTCAGTATTTAAAAGAGACTATTTTGAAGTGAGTGGTACCTCCACAACACATAGAAATATAATAACCTGTGATAGGTTCTCTGGTACTTGATCATCCCAAAAGCATTAGGATAACTATCTAAAATCATAAAAAGTATAATCCCTGCACTATTTTTTCAAGAATAGGAAACAAATATTCTTACTCTTGGACTTTCGATTTCTTTGAAAAATCATAAATGAAAGAATTATCCTTAAGATAATTAGCCTCACAAAAGGAAGTACGAGAACAGTGCCAATTGTAATGAAATTTTGTTAGGGAAATTAAAACCAGTGGAGACATCTGAGGAGCCTGTGCCAACAGTTAGTTTTCATTTTATTTCCAAGACCTAGGATCAATATTTCTGAAATGTATGTTGCGACTACTATTTCTGCAGAGATCTTTTCAAGGACTACATCTGAAAAAAGTAGCAAAAGTGGCTGATCACCCAGATAGCAACCTATGGAAATCAGCTATAAACCTGGGGTGGAATGCCCTAACTATTTTGTTATTGTAATCTGGCAGCCTAAAGAGCTGGGGTTAGATCCATTCTCTACCATACATTCATTGAATGACTGTCAGAAAGAAATCAAATGCATGACTAAAGATCAGCTGACAGCACTCTACTTCTCACAGGGATGCTGTCTTGGAAGGTTTGACTAAAATTTATGAGGTACTCAAGCAGTATTTGGCCTTCACTGCCAAATTCTCAAAATAAGTAAATCATTATCTAAAATAAAGAGCTCTGGAATGCTTGAAACGGCTTCAGTGCTTCATTTCAAGGAGAAATGACTAAACAAACAGCTGAGAAAGATAATTTACTTTTCCAACAAAGCAACCTTTTTCTCTTACGAGAAAGAGAACAAAACTACAGCATGCTTCCAGAAAAAGATCAATCACAAACAGAACTCATACTTTCCTTAGCTTTATTTGGCACTTGGTGCTGTCACCATGAGCTGTTATTACCATTATTAATAAACCAAAATTTCACAGAACACACCAGATAGACTTACTGCTGTCCACAGTCCTCTATCATGAGAGTTTATTATGTCAATAACTTTATTATCGAGTTATATATTTGGGGAAGGAAAGTTACCAGAGGCAACACGGAAACACATAAAAAGCACTTCTGAAATTTAAGTCCATGCTTTGATGTATTGCAACACATGAAAGGCAGCAGGGCAGAAAAAGAACCTCTAAAGAGAAACTGTTCCTCTGCAGTCAGTTTCCCATCTTGGGTAACTGCTCTACAGAACGATGACATTTATTTTGGGGTTTCTGGCTTGTGAGTTTTTTTCCCTAATACACCTAAAATGTTTTTGAGGTTTTTATTTTTTTTATACCTATGACAAGAAGATGTTTGCCCTTTTTTTTTATTGTCGTGCTGGGATCACATGTCTCCTCAGCAGGTGGAAAGCTACATTTACCGCACAGAGAGCACATACTGAAAATTTCTTGGGTTTCTTACTTGAGGCCTGGGTATGAGAAAATATGCATCAGTTGTTGGTGGCCTTTAAACACATCAGCATATGAACTGCTAGGATTTAAATCAACGTTGAGTCTTCATCTATGGAGAGATCAAATTCTTTGTCAGACTTCTGCTCCTCGGGTGTTTCCACCGGGATATTTTTCTTTAGCCGCGGAGAGACCCGCTCTCTCCTCTGCTTACCAGGGGCACAAAAACTTCTTGCGAAAGTGTAAGAGTGCAACTCTGCTGTAGTATGCATCTGTCTTTCCCTCTCTCTTTTCTTGTGCACAAAGGTCCGGCACAGCGCATTTACTCTATTTGTTTCTCCCTCCTCAAACAACAGAGGATCAGCCAACCTTTGAGTAAGCAGGGTTTTTAACGAGAGCACTGACCCCAGTGCCAAAAGACCACACACTCTTTCTGGTCTCTCTGGCTGTTACTTGCTGTGCTACTAATTGTTTAGGGTCTCAAATGAAGGTTCATGAGTTATATGCTTCATTATGACAGTTCTTACTGTGTTACTCCCTCTTTCCCCTCCTTTTCTTACTCATCCTTTCATTTCCACATTTTTTCCACATTTTTCAGCTGTCATATTGTTGCTTATCCTGCCAACTGTAGGAGGCTTGCTGTACTGAATCAGCTTTACAGCCCTTAATGAGTAAAAACAATGGGCCATTTCTCTAGGAAAGTTGTGTTGGGTTGCACAAGAAATTGGTTATTTGGTCCCTGCTCCGTGAAGCTCTTTGTTCACCCCATAAAGGAGGACTGCACATGGCTTCTCTCTGACACTGTCCAGTCTGGTCAGAGGGGCAGGACGGAGTGGGTGAAATGGGAGGCTCAGGTAGGATCTGCAGCTCACTGCGGGACATCAGGCACTGTATGGCTGACAGTGAGGTATAGAATCATAGAATCATCTAGGGTGGAAGGGACCTTTAAGATCATCGAGTCCAACCATACTTTTCAGCTATTAGCAAGTCCCTCCACATAGCAAACTTACCTTTCTGTAACAAAGTGGAATTAGGAAACACAGGTGGTAATTTCTGAATCAAGATCATAGGCATCCTTTCTAAAGAAAAGAAAAAAGCCAATTTTCAGTTTTCCCAAGTAAGTTTTTATACACATATTATTCAAAACAATATAAAAACTTGAGTTAGAAACATTGCTCGCTTAAATACCCATGGCTTTTAAATTTGATCAGGCTGAAGAGGTAGTTAACTCAAAGCTTTACCCAAACTACTTGTATGACAACTGAATAAAAACAAACTACCTCATTAAGACCTTCTTTCTGAGAAAACGTTTAAGAGAAGTGCTTATGTCATTGCCTCTTCTTTCTCAGTGAATAATATGAAAGTTTTTTCTATTCGCATGCAATAAAATTAAGAAAGAGCTGATTAATCTCAAAAGCTTGTTGTCAAGATGTTACTCTTTTAAAAAGATGGAAACACATCTGGTACTCCAATTCTAACATGCTCAGGTTGAATTTGCAGTATTAGTGCTGTTGTTTTCATGATCATTTGAGGATGAACAAAGTTTGTGGAGAAGGGAACAATCATTTTAGTCCCAGGGTTGCCCTGTGGAATTTGTGTGCCAAGGAAGTTGTTTGTTTTTCCTAGCTAGGTAAGTTAGAAACTACATCCATATGAAGCAAGAATATGAGTAACAACTGGCAGCATTCTTCTGAAAATCTTTGAGACAATAGGAGGCAGGATGATTCAAAAAAATACATTTCTGAAATACTCCTTAGAGATAACCAGTAAATAAGTATTTCAGAGCTTATCTGCATTATTAGCAACAACTGTAATCTAAACAGCAAATTAGGTAACTCATTAGCTTTTCTATGCTCATGGTCATATAACTTTATTCCACTTGGTTTTTGGAACTTATAATTAAATGAACAACTATATAAAATCAAACAGAGACAACAGGTTATAAGCCTATGATTTAAAAGCAAGTCCTTGGCCTTCATCTGTTGTCAGTATCTAATCATCTTGGAGCCTCAAGTCCATTTAGAAAACCTTCCAGAATAAATTAAATCATTTGCTGCTTCTGATACACAAGCAGGCTTTTCATTTACTGGATTGTGCCTATGAGGCATTCATTAGATAATACCCTAAATTGTGCAATACACAGTTTCAAAAACATACAGTATTTTCCTTAGTGCTATTATTATTCACAATACTTTAGAATGAAGCAGTTGTCAGAACTCAAGTGTATATTATTATCTGTTCAGCTTGGTAGGCACCTAACACATTTTCCCCCTGCTCAGCAGACTCGGTACAGCTAACACACACGTACCTCTCCCTGTCCCGAAACCAGGCTCCAGTCACCAGCAGAAGTCAGAAGCAGATTGCAGAGACAAGAGGTCGAACTCCAGTAGCCTGATCCATCTTTCACTCATATCAAACTATAAATATTAAGCTTTATTTACAAATTAGCTGGTATTTGCATCACATTTGATAAAATGCTCTTGGATACTTAAGGAGCATGAGTATATTGATCCTCAGCATTCAGAAGAGTTAAAGGCAGTTTTCCCATTTCTAATGTAAGGAGAAACACCATTAATAGCGAGTGGTTTCTCATAACTGGGATCAGTCAGCTGACTGGTCACATTAGACACCAGACTGTGACTCACTGCCCCATTGCAAAATGCATGCAAAGATGCAAAATCAGCAGGTCCGGTAGGTACCGATACCTGTTGAAGGTAACGAAGAGCTCTGTTTCTCAGGAAAATCCACATGCTCGATGTCTTTCGAAGACTTAAATATGAAGAGCTTGCTTGCAAGAATACCCGGCAACCCCATTTTGAGAACAGGTTATTTTCAGCCTGTGTCAGACTTCAAGATACCAGGACACAGACTGCATTATCCACCTGGCAGTGGCAGGAAACAAGATATCAAATGACAAAGACCCCTTTTTGATTATGAGGCTATTTGGCTACTGAAGAAAGGGCAAATGCTGTCTTAAAAAGAAATATATAAATAAAAACACAGCAAGAAAAAGCCAGAAAACACTTTTAGACAGCTAAGGACTCCCCACCACAACTGCATGTAGCTTCTGCCCCGGAGAGAAATGAGCTATGAACGAGAGCGTTGTTATACCAGAACGCTTTAATGTTACCTGTATGTCAACTTGCAAAACACAACGGCAAAATTATGCAAATTTTTACTACAGAGTCTCCAAACCAATGAAAGTTACCACCATGACAGTCATTTGTAAGAAAGAATTTATAGGAAACTGTCTGTGTGGGACCATGTAGCAAAATACAATATGCAGCGGTGTGAGCTTATGTTGACTCTTTTCTCACAAGCAGATGGTATTGAGATGAGTTTTCTTTAAAATATTGGATTTAGAGTATAAATGGCCTTGTCCAGATAACTGACCTTCAATAGTTATTCTTTACCTGGCTTAAGCACAATACTGAGATTGGGAATTCAGGTGGCAGCCACATCTTGGTAACAATTAGTGCACCTTAATTAATGCTTGAATCATGTTTTAATTAAAGTTCAACATATTTGAAGAACATGAATGAGTATCCTTTGCAAGCTTCTTCCCTCATTAGCTTCAGAGCAATAGGTCATATACACGCATCTGTGCCACTATTAGTTTTGGTCCTCTAACCGCATTGCTGTAGGTCAGCTTTACATGGCACTGCAGCACAAGGGAGTTGGAGAATTCAGAGCAAAAAGTGCTCTCAAACACTCTTTTGATTTCTTAACGTGACTATATGCCTAAGAGAGCATGAGTCCCAGACTTAATTCTTACACATGTGGTATTTAAAGGGAAAGGCAGTTTTCAGGACATCAGCAAGAGGGTGATTTTTTCTGCTAGATTTTCACCTTACTTCTTCTGCCAGAGGATCCCAACAGGCACTGATAAATCTAAAGGGCAGCGCAGCAAGGGCTGCAGCAAACAAGTAATGAAATGTGAGTTCTGGAAAGGGGGAAATGCAACAGTCAGGGTGGACTCTCTGTGACCTTACACAATTTAGGCACAGTATAGGACATGCCCTAAAACTGAGCAAAGATGGAAGAAGAATAGCAGGAAGGATATTTAGCTGGAAAATGAATCTGACTTGCGAATTGTGACTAATATCCTACTTTTATAGAATTAACAAAAACTACTGGAAATTTTCCTTAAATCAGATTTTACTGAGTTTTTTCTAATCACAGAATTAAGACTTAATACTGTGTTTTGGACCTCTGGCTGCTTCCTGACATGTGGTGGTGCTACTGCTTAAAGCAAGTCAGATAGGCTTCTCTACAGATCAATTTCACATTTTATTCCTTTAAAAAAATGCACAGTCATCTTAGAAACAATAAAAAGCAATCCCCCCATCCTCATATTAATTTTTTTTCTCATAAAATAATCTACAAATGTTTTTTATTGATCTAGGCATATTTTTCCTTTTATAATAAATGACTCTGTATGTACGGCATTCCAGTAGTTTAAAGAAAATTCCCTTTCACCATGCAGTTCAGCACTTATACAGCTACCTTACTTGGGGTCACACCACATCTATTGTCCAAAACGCAGAGCAGACATTTTCCTTTTAGCTCACCTCCACCCGCTGGAAGAAAACAGAATGCGTCTGGAAATTAACAGTCTTTGTGTTATAAGTTTTCCTTCACCCCCAGAGAAGAGAGCTGATAAAATGTTCTGATGTGCTATTCTAACTCCAGTTTTTTGCCGTTTACTGCTGTTGTGTTCTACATATGGACATATTTCATTTTGTTCCAAGCTGTGCAGAAAGGAAACTTGTCATGGCATCCCTTTCAAACCTGATGAGAGCTATGCAAATGCTGGCCTTCGTTCAAGGCTGCATCTGATGCTCCTGGCAGCAAGTGAAGCGAATAACACACATGGAGGAAGAAGGGAGGAGCACAAGTGAAGGCTAGCTCCTGAGACATCACAGCATTATAAAAAGATTTATTTAGAAGTCTCCTATGTAATAATAATAATAAATACGGTTGGATCTTTATTGTCAGAAGCTGGCGCTGTTAGGGGAATTTGATCAGCTCAACTCTAGTTCCTAGCAAGATCACCTGCCAGAACAAATCTGAGAAGGCTCAGCTCTGTGCAGCAGGTATTCCTTGTCTATCAATGACTGAGAATAGAAAGGTCAGTTGAAAACAGCTCACCTGGAAAAACAAAAACCTTTTTCTGCAAGGAAGCTGAACTGGCAGTACATTAACATGCTCGCTGGTGTCAGTAATGCTAAGAAATAGGCTTTTGCACCCAAATGCAAAACATGCAGTTTTGCATGCCTTCTATTTGAAGCATAAAGACAGGTTGGGGGGAAAAAAATAAAGTTTCCTAAAAGGCAAGATCCATTTGACTGTGGGAGAGTTTTCAAAGGGAAATGAAAATGTCATCACCTGACATTTCCAAAGCTGAGCTTTCAACTCCCGAGACAGTGCGCAGGCAGGAGTGTTAAATAGAAAAGCTGGGCACAGACCAGTACACTCTCCATGTGTTTCCCTGGGGCAATTAGCGTCACTTCCCCTATCAAGGGGCTCACTGTGCTTACCAGTGAATATGTCAAGTCTGGTTGCTCATGAGCCTCTGAAAATAAACACTACAAAGTCACTAACAGGACCTTTAGGTTGAAAAATGAATCCTTCTAACACATAAAATCTCAAAAAAGAAAATTTAATTGAACAGTCCTTTGAAAGAGAGGACTCTGCACTCCCATGTGACACTCCCAGAGAAGAGAAGCAGAACATATGCAACCAAAAACCTGTCTCAAGACGGCTTTTGGACTGCCTTAATCTAGTTTTTCTCGCTCCTCCTTTCCTGTTGCGCTGCTGGATTCATGCCGCAGGGGCAGAAGCTCTCCCCTTCCTACAAATCCATAGGCACCATGCCGCAGAGGCCCCCCTGAGGAATCTGGAAACACCAACCCAATGCTGAGATGCTCCTAGCCAGCGGGATGCCGGGAACATGTCCTTTCCTCACCGCAGCCCTAGAGCGCCCAAGGACCACGTCAGGCTGCTTGGAGGAGCCGTTAGCTAGTGCTGCATCGCATAAACACACCGGTATATGGCCTCAAAGGTCTTAAAATTCTCAGCAATCCACAGAACTATTTTAAAATATTTTTATTTAGAAATCCTTTTATGACTTACAAAAAGCATCACCTCTGAGGAGTTGTGTAGATGGTAACACTAAAAAAAAAATGTATTAGCAAGGGGAGTCAGAGCTGAAAGCCTCTCCCACACACAAGCAATCACAACAACCTCCTCCTCCCCTTCCCCCCCTCCTCCCAAGATGCAAACAGTGGCGAAAAGAAAACTCTTTCTTCCTTTAAAGCCCAATACTGACGATTGGGTCACTCGCCTTTGAGGAACAGGGAAGAAGCAGCAGGGACATATTGGGCTTCCTTCCAAGCGTGCCATCCTGGACCTGCCCTCAGCAAACTGAGGGCACTACTTATATGAATGGGAACTGGCCAAGCTTTTCCTGGGGACAACGGCAGGAGGAAGCAGACTGAGACTCAGCATGCAAAGGACTCTCTGACAGATCAAACCACCTAGGGGGGTGGTGCTGGCCCTGCAGCACAATGCTGCCAGCACCTGGTGGCCACTGTCCAGGGCCAGTGTTGCCAGACCACCCTGTGACTGACTCTTGCAGCAGGGAAAGGATTCCTGAATAAAAGTATTGGTTAAAAGAAAAAAAGGAAAAAGAACAAAACAAAATGGCAAAGTGGGAGACTAGAAGTATACATAACCCAGCAACCAGGCACCATTCTGCAACCATCTGCATGGGTCAAGGTCACCCATCCTACCTGACCCCCAAGACACAACTGGTGGGCACTCACCTGAGAGCAAAGGCTGCAGGTCTGGCTCAGGGCTCTGCACCATCCACCCCAGCTGATGGGGGCCGATGTCTCCACCCAAACAGAGCTGCTGAAGAGAGAGGCTGCAGTGCAGACCTCAGACTGCAGGAGGTGCCTGGACCTTCCTCCTGGGGCAGGCATAGGTGACACACCTTCCTGCAAAAGGTGTGCCCAGGTG
>VYXH01006274.1:67382-81265 GCA_013397275.1 Burhinus bistriatus | reverse complement strand
ACCTAAACCATTCTATGAAAAGAAAACTGGTTCACGAATTCATGACTTGGTAGAGAGTGTGAATTAGAAAATTCTGGGTAGTGATGGGCTTCTTAACGTAGTAGAGAGGCTTGATAGAAACCAATGAATAAAGGACCCAAACGACTGCAAATCTGAAATCTAAGTAGTGAAGGTGACTATGACAAACTGTTCAATGAATTTCTGGGCTTTCCATCTCTGCAGCTATTAACCCACATCAATTCTTTCTTTGGCTAAAATAAGCTTTAACCGAACACAAATTTTTAGGCTGTAATTTACCATTTGTTGCCTGTGTTATATGCAGGAAGGATGTATATGACCCAATGGTCTTTTCCAGCCTTAAAATTCAGAGCAAAGTGATATGAAACTCTTCTGTGGGAGAATAAAATCTTGTATTTGCTGGTAAAAGTGGGCTTTTTTCTCTTTATCTGTTTGATCTGAATCAGACCATCTTGTTTTTTTGAAACTTGCTAAAATGATCTTGATCTGAGTCAGCTCAATAAAACAATAAACTTAATTTCCCAATCAGAACATTTCCACACAGACATTGTAGTTGATTCCACTCTGTATTTAAAAAAAATAAAAAAGGAAAATTCAAATTCTTTTTTATATTTAGAACAAACGACTGCAATGAGAGAATGTTTTGTTCAACAGAAAATCTGAATCTGTTAGGTCTGTAAAAATCCATTAAAATAAACATTCCTTCTCTATTTTTTCTCCTTTTGTTTTTTAACTACAAAATTCTAAGAAAAAGCATAAAATTTTGGAGAAGTGTTTTTAAAAGTGTGTGTGAAAATGCCCCAGTTGAAGAATGTTCTCTAGGAATTATGTCATTGTTTTATCCCCCCCCAAATCTGTTTGGTGTCGAAGAGCTTTGAGGCTGAGCCCATGTATCTGACTTCAATGAACTGATTTAACCTAGCACAGTCACCCAGCAAGAGTTAAAGGTTTAAATTTTCCTGTAATCAGGAGGAATTTAATTCTTTTTTCTGCTTATTCTAGGGCTTTCAGCAGAAATTCTCCTTCCATAGTAAAGAGATTGTGGCCATCAGTTGTTCCTGGTGCAAGCTGGCGGTAAGTGAACAATAGTCAGGGAGACTGGTAGCACCTTCCCAAGCAGTTTCATTTTTCCTGGCTCTCAGGGTTCCCTCTCTTTGAATCACCCCCAGTTTTGCCAGTTCTATTCCTTTTGTTCAAAGACACCATAACTTCACCTGGCTGACACGAGTCCTCTAGGAGAAGAGTCTTGCTGCACAATGTAGTCACTGGCTACCTCCCAACAATTCCCTGCTGCTGCTAGCTCAGGGAGCCAAAGTGCTCTGAATACATACACCTGCATCGAATGAGGTTGTGGTCTTCAATGTGTGATCTGTGTTTAAGTAAGTGTTTTTCGGGGGGTAGGGGTGTGTGGTGTCTGGGTTTTTTTGCTTTATTTTTTTTTTTTTTTTGTAAGAAGGTATGGCTAGGGAAAATGATCTTTAATTATATGTTCCTAAAACTCCATGTTTTCGAAGGACTTGAAGACGGTGGAGTTGGGAACATTGCTCCAGTTTTTGTACCATAACTCTCTTCTTCCTCTCCGTGCTTCCCCTTTGTCTTTACCTATTTTTGCCTCCTTATTGACTCTACTCTTTCCTCTCTTGCAGTTTCATAATAAAGTCACCTGTTTCATGCTGCATCACATTGAGGAGCCATGTTCCCTGGGGGCTCACGCTGCTGTCATTGTGCCCCCCACCTGGATCATTAAGGTGAAGAAACCTCAGGTAACTGCATGCTGATGTCTGTTTCTGAAGCTGTATGGCTGCGCAGGGCCAGCCTGGCTTCGCCGCTCAGTATTCCTTCACTAAGGCATGCTTGTTCAACCTTGTCTCTATCCCTGAAACCCAGCATACATCCATGGTGATTATGAACCTGTATCCTCCTGCCCCTTCATCCAGCCCTTCAGTAGATTTCCCTGTTTGGGATGATTAGCAGCAAACATGACTTCTGTTCTGAGCAAATCGAGCTCAGATTTATTCCTGTAACTGTGAGTTCAGCGACTGTACTGCAAGAAATCCCCTGTGTTGTAGGCAATCAAGCATGTTTCATTAAATAGAGCTGAGCAAATACAGGGAAAAACTGTTCACAAACATTCACTTGAACTGTAGTAAGAATTGGCTATGGCTGGACTGGCATCCCTCTAAATTTGCCATCAATGGACATTTAAACAATCATGTCTTATTTACATCAGCGCTTGCGGAATGTGAGCAGTAAACCCACGTGCTCATTTAGTTGCAGGTAACAAGCATTAGGCTTCAAAGCTGTTGTAATGGAAGTGATACGTCTTGGAGAGGATAATTCCCTGGTGAACACAATAGGGAGAAAAAGTAACCAAAGGAGAGCTGGCCAAAAATTAAAAAGGGATTCTCATCCTTTAAGAATTATTTTTTCTTTGAATGTGTGTTTTCATTCGAGATTGAACTGAAAGAAACAAACACTGAAGAGAAGCCAGAAATGCTGGTGAAAGTTTTATTTCAGAAGCACTGAAACAAGTTTGTTTTTCTGGAATGGATAGTGTCTGGGATATTGAAACTTCCCACTCATGTTTTCTTGTAATTTTCCTCCATTCTCAGGAATGCTGATTTCATAGAGTAGCAATGTGTGGTTCTCAACACTGGTGTGTCCATCCCTGGGACATGAACCAGGGCTCTCTAGCTTTGTATCCTGGATGTCATCAAGAAGCCGGGAAGTTCAGGCTGTAGGCAAGGCACTAAGACAAAAATTAGTCTCATGAAACTGGAAAGAGGTCTAAGTTGTGACGCTGCTCAGTTTTTAGTTCCAGTCTAGGGAAGCATGAGTAGCATGTCTAACAAGCTGGATATTGAACACAAGGGGGGAGCGGGGAAAGGCAAGTGTATGTATAGAGTAATCAAAAAGTTGACTGAAGAGACTGCTATTTCTCCTTTACATTCAGAGAGAGTAGGCAAGATTCCTAACCACCTCCACTCTGAGAAATAGAGGTTTCCTTGGCATTTGTATTTTTTCCCCACACTCTTCTTTCTCTGTTAGTTTTACTCCAGCCTCCCTTAGAGAAATCTTTTTTGCTCTCTTGAAGAATCTGCTTGAGTCCTTGGCAGGGACTTGATCTCTTTGGCTAATTTTTGGTACCTGTCTGGTACTTTATAGATGTATCCATGTCTGACCTTACTAAAAGAAGCTTTTCTTACCTCTTTTAAATTTTTTTTTATTTAATTTTTAGTTAAAAAAATATTGTCACTTGTAACTTCCTTTTGATTCAGCATTTGACCAAAGCAGGGTACCTTCCTTCTAATATAATAAAATAAAATAAATTTGATATAGTTAATTATAATTCATGGGAAAAATGCTTTTAAATAAAGGTTTAAAATGTTACACTAAAAAAAAATATTAGCTTTGTGTGCCTGACTTATGAGTGGAGAGGAAGTATTTCAGTCCAATATTCCCTCTCCATCACATCTCAAGTCCTTGAAATTCATGGTCAGTAGCATGCAAAAAACTTATCTTGAGTAATTGAAGCATTAGATAGATCAAAATGATATTTAGCACAATAGGCATGTTTCCATGAAACTTCTTAACAGCACCCATTGCGGTATTAGTTCTGGGGAATGCATCGTTATTGCTGTAGAAAACACTGAGGCATCTTTCAGATGTGCTTTCAGATTTTTGGCAGAAGTCTTGTTTTCTTATTTATTATTTTTTTAGGAAATATTTTCTCCTGCTGTTTCTGGCCAGCTCTGCTTCTGTGTATTATGACCCTCTTCACCCTATATGCATGTTTGGTAAACACTATGAAATATTCACTGCATTCAATCCACAGAATACAAACACAATATTCACAAATTTTTGTAAATTCACATAGTAAATAAATGTTAACCCAGCAATCTGTTTTTCACATATTCCACAATCAGAATAAATTTGGCTAGAAGCCTCTTTGTTATAAAATATTTCCTCAGCTCTAATTAACTACTTACATTGGTCACAGACAACTCCTGAACTGAATTCCCTACTCATATGAAATTGATTTTAGTGGTGCCTTCATCCTGTTTGTTGGTTGTTTCTTTTAAGCAAATAAGATGGCTTTTTGTAGCAAAACCTTGCCCGGATTTTTAATTTTATTGCTACAAAAATGGTTTTCCATGCTTATTTTGTACAACGTGGGTCACCACCTTTCAAATATTGGACTTTAATAAAGAGGACACTCCCCCTCTGATTACCAGCAACGTTGTGGTAGTGAAGCATCATGGTGTGATTGGTTAAGGACAAATCTCTGCTAACAGCCTACGTTCTAAATGGGGAGCTTTTGCTTCTTGCAAGCAATTAATTGCAAGATGAAGACTATTCAGAATGGTTCAAATAGCTTTGGGATTGGTGGTAGCCCTGTATGTAATCACTCATTTACATGAATTGAAAACTCCCAATACCTATTCCATGTTATTCACAGTGTGAGCCACTTCTGTTAACCTCTTTACTGATTTCCAGTTCTGATTTCCTGGGGTTCAAATCAATTCCGTCTCCTAGTTTGTGAAAGCAGGTCACCCCTGTTGACTGGTGGTATTTTGTTATAGGTGAGGTTTGGTAGCCCAAGTCATGTTAGCTCTAGGAATGGACTTGTTATATGGGACAAAAGTAGGAAGGATCTGGCTAATACACTTACTGATTCAGTCTGTCTTCTGTTTGGGAAGACAAAGGCAGTAACTGTAAAATTCCAAGTTTTTTCCTGTTCAAGGTGAGTAACCATGGTGTTTTCTTCTTCTCCTCCTTTGAGGACCTCGAAAAAGTTCTAGTGAATATTTATATTTCTAGGTTTATTTCTTTATTTTCTCAATTTCTGAGTGCAACTGGCTTGGCTGATGGTGGTTTGTGAACAACCAGAAGACCGTCAAGATTGACCTTCCTAGAGGCTGTTCATTATTTAAGTAATTTGAAGCCCAGCATGCTAAATGCCTTTGAAAATGAAGTCTGAAATGTTGTAAAGGAAAATGTTGAGAGGGTTGACTGGATTTGCATGAGACAGTCTGTGGCCCTCACACCACCCAACACCATACAAGAAGGACTCTAATTCTTCTGCTTATCTAGCTAAGCTTGCTGAGAACTATAGTGACCATGCAATAATACCAAAAAATCTCTTTTTGAAGATGGCCAAACTGACATCCACAAAGGAGAGGTTTCCTCTCTAGAGGCAAGTTAGGATTTACATATGGTGCCCATTTAAAGGTATGCTTTGCTATCAGGTATTTTGCTGAGTAACACTTTTACATTTATAAAATACTCATCACCTTGTTATGTGGACAAGGTAGTATGCATCTGTTTCTTCAGTTCAATGTGCAAAGACTGATGATTAGTCTTGGCTGTTATTCTTCTGCATGTTTGCAAAGAAAACCTGCATATGTTTAAGAAGCTTTTTTGCCTTTCATCTGCTACGGACGTGCAGTTGCAATCATTGTAGCAAAGGTTATCTTAACACTATAGTTGTAGGCATGTTTAAAAAAAAAAAAGGTGAAATAACATGGTTGTGACATAGCATATTTTAGTGCCTTTTTGAGTGTGGAAACGAAAATTGTTATAATCATGAATGGAGGCTTAAACTAAAACTGTTTCTCTGATATAGTTGTATGTCTCTTCCCACCCTGCCCATAATCAAGAAAAGAGATAAGTTATAATGGGATTTAATGACAGCTACATTTAAACATTCTTTAAATTATTCTTTTAAAATTAGTTAGGATTTTACTGAACTGTCTTTGCCCTTTCCAGAAGAAAGTCACTGGACTTAGGTCCATCCATTGTGAAGGTAGAATAAAAAGTACAGCTCTTCTTCTAGACATACATTTAAGTACTTGCCTAATATAACATCTAACTTCAGTTACAGACTACGATTTGCCAGCAGAATTCACTGCACTTTAGCAGTAAGATAAGTATTTAGAATTTTACACCTGGAGAGACTGAAGCACTGGCAAAAGACTTGCTATGTCCCTGACCTTTTAGCAGGCCACTGTCAAGACTGTGGGTAGACTAGATCTCTTCTCTCTGTCCTGTGTTTTGCCTCACTCCAGGGAGAATCCTTCAGCAGAGAATGGCTGAGGAACTAGGCTGAGGCCCCCATGGGAGGCAGCTTTGAGAGTAATGTCCCATACCTTTGTATTGACGTAAGACTGTTGTCCACAGTCAATCTGACTACTGAGGTAGGGCAGTGAAGAACCATGCAGATGATATTGCCAATACACTTCTGTAGTCAGTGCAGCCTTTGTGGTTTATCATGCTTTCAAGATCATTTTGTATCAGAGTAGGTATCTCAAAATATAGTCTAAAAGGGTAAATATCCTGTAATTGCTCTGCAGAGCCATCTTGTCTTCAGTATTTTCAGTAACCAACAAGGCATGACTATACCCTGGTCCACAAGGAGTATTGAGAGGTGACAAAAAGCTTGAGACCTTGTGCTCCACAGCAGGCTTCTCTTGGTCTGGGTGAAAAAGGACAATGTCTTTAGGTATTTGAGTTAGACAGCTGTTAGTTTTTTCTTAACTTCTCAGAGATGTGGAAACATTACCTTCCATATCTGGTGTGTCATACTGAAGTCTTCAAATTCTGGAAGTGGTTGTTAGGTATTAAAGAGAATCTAGTAGGTGTTCTTGTTAACGTTGGTTAGCAAGCAGGATTAAGACGTCACTGCTTACAGATGTGACCACTTTTTTCATTAGTGGTACAATTCTGAATAAGGTCAAGACAGAAATGAACTTTTGGGTGAGCTGAGTAGATGTTGTTCCCCTCTTGAAGCCAGAAAAAAAATAATCAATAAACTTTCTTCTAATTCCCTGTGTTACTTTGTTTCCTGGTGACAGCTAGACTAAGAGTTGAAGTACTGAGAAAATATTTACAGTATTTCCTAGAATATAAAATTTCAATCGTATGGAAGGGCATAGGATTGCATGCAGGTATGACTTCAGTTACCACATTAAAATAATTAAAAAAAAAATAAAAAATCCACTTTTTGAACTGTTCTTATCACACCAGAACACCTTTGTGGTTCAATATCATTGAGCGGGCTATTGCCAGCCTCAAGAATAGCTTTGATGCAAGTTCTATTTTAATAGGTTCTGCAAAACTACAAGCAGTTTTATATTTGTTTGGTTTTTTTTCCTATGTAGTTAAGTGATATTGTTATTTAAAAACAAGGCAAACAAAAAACCCAGAAGCACCCCCCTCACCCAAATCCTTAAATATTAACAGTTCCGTTTGTTCCTTAGCAGATGATGACACAAGTTTCTTGATAGGCTGGAACTGATTCCACAGTGCCAGCATCATACGCCATGGTGGCCTACGTTATGTTGAGTCATAATGGTTGCCAGAGCTAAAACTTGTTGTTTTCTTTCCTAAAAAAAACATGAAAAATATCTCATTTATCATGTTTTTTTATTACATCTTTATGCAGGTGGTCTCCATACCAGGAGACGAGCCTGATTGGGCAGGAGACTGGAGCCCCGAAGGGGAAACGGGCGTCTCCTACCCCTATTGGGAGGGTTGGCAGGTACAACATGTGGTGTTATGTGAGTCTATGGGAGCATCTGATCTTTTTCCCCCCTCACAGCGTGGGAAAGTTTCCAGTTCCAAAGCACCAGTCTGGTCTCCGTGTGTGGCTTTCTCCATAAACGGTGGTGTGGAAGTGTCAAGCATGCAGCGCATGTAATTTAAATCTCGAGCATGTGCCAGATACTCTTATCATTCTCCAAGTGGACATGCATGGAAGAGCTTCGTAAAGGGGCTCTGTCTGGGCCTGTCTTCTAAATTTTGTTTTGCTTTTCATGTATTCTTTTTTCTTTTTATGTAGAACTCATTAAAGACTTCAACACGGCGAAAGAAGAGAACGTCTTTTAAAAGAAAAGCCAGCAAAAGAGGCAATGAAGTAGGTATTCAAGTGCTTTGGAAATCAGGCTCCTTTTGTTTAAATGTCTAAATACAGACTTTAAAGTTTAATTTTTTTACTGCAGTGTTTAATATTTTTTTTTCCACTGGAAAATTCCATGCTATTGAATTTGTTGTGGAAAGAAATCAGTTTTGATAAAACTTGTACGAGAAGTTTTATTTGCTGAGTTGATTTTTCAAGAAACAACATACCAGACCTAGAAGGACCAGCAGCCTAATGAAACAGCATTCCCTTGGGATGTAAGAGACTTAGCTCAGACCCTTGGTTTCCCCTAGGCAAAGCAGGGATGTGAAACTGGGGTTGTGAGATCCATGGTAAGTGCACTGAAGCAAGGGTCTGGTCTGATTTGAGGGTAAGTCCCTCAGGAGGTCTCATCCAGGAAATATTCTGCTTGTGTGAAAATTGCCATTGGGCCACAGAGGGAGGGAAAACTGATGAATGATCTGATGGTTTGGTTTATCACATAGCGTATAGAAGACCTTGTTTCCAGACCCTGCCTAGTGGATTAGTTATATAGATGAACAACAGCCTCATGAGGAGAGGTGGAGGAAGACTGACCTCTGCATAGCCAGAGCTCTCTGGTTAAGGTCCTCACTTGGGTGGTGGGACAGCTGCAGGCCAGCAACTTGAATCTGTGCCTGCCACAGCCCAGGAGAGTGCCCTAACTGCTGGGCTTTCTGGTGTCCTGCAGGTGTAGGGAGTAGTGAGGTAAATGTCTTCCTCATTGATGTTCCATGTTTGACCTGTGACATATCAAAGGTGGGAAGGCTGGCAAGGCCAAGAATTCAAGAGCAGATCATCTGCAACTAAGTGCTCATACAACTTGTCTGTTAAATAGAATTAATGAAATAAGTAGTTTATCTCACTTTATTTTCCACTGGAAAAATATTCCTATTAGAAATAGCACTTTATCTGACACATTATTAGCGCTGTGTGAATAATTGTTTTTTTGGAAATAACATTGAGTAAAAATTTAAAATAGTTTTGTGCTGGCCTGAAGTGATACTTCTTTTTTTCCCTCCTCTTATCTTCTTACTCAGTTGTCTCGGCTGGATAAATTAGTCCCAGCTGAGCACCACACAAACATGGCTGTACTGTTTCCAGTAGCTGACGTAGTTTTGTCAGAGCTAGGTTGGGTCTCCTACATGTATTATGCCAGCGAAGCACACATAGCTTGTACTAAAGCTGTTTCTTGCTTCTATTTCTCAGGATAACAAAGGTCGGCCATTTGTGATAAAGCCTATCTCCTCTCCACTCATGAAGCCACTGCTGGTTTTTGTCAATCCAAAAAGTGGAGGGAATCAGGTGAGAACATCATCTGGATCCAGGTCACAAAGTTTTAGTTTAATAGTAGTGTTTCTGCAAATGCGAATAGTTCTTAATGAGTCAGATAGGAATTGCTGTCCTTAAAAGACATCTGTGCTGTTGAATGTCCTTTCCACTTCAATGGAATTGGATGGGTGGAATGGATACTTGAGTATTTGAGCAGTTGTATTCCTAGCTTCAGATTCTTGAAAGGAATCTAAAATGGTAGTTTGGAGGTTTTCAGAAGACTTCATCTTTCCACAGAAAATTTAATTGCCAATGAAGTCTTTGATTTTTCTTTTATCCAAGAAGTGATTTAATTTTACTAGTGAAATTAGTGAATGTGAAATGACACATTCCTATGGCATTTAAAAATCATTATTGGTCTTGTACTGCACCATAGAGAACCAAGTTTCAGTGACTAACAAGATCATGCAGCAGACTTCTTTCTTAGGGTTCTTAGAATTAAAACTTATCCAAGTGAAAGTTTTGCAGATTAGTTCTGCCACTTCTTGAATATCAAATAATCTGAGTGCCTTTTGATAAGCAAGATCTTCTAGTTGAAAAGATTGATGTAATTTATAACAAAGGCCTGTAGAGCATGGAGAATAGCATTGCTGCTGCATGCTTTCTTCTCTGTTAGAAGAATTAGGGAGGATAGCAAATGAAACTGCTAAGACTTGGATCCAAAAAAAAGAAAAAAGCTGATCCTTCTCACAGTAGGTAGTTCAGCTGCATAACTCCTTGCTATAGGATGTTGTGCATGCTAAAAATTTACATGGGCTGAAGGAGAGATTTAGAAGAGGAAACCCTGAAGGTTACTAAAGTCCTGGACCATCCCTCTGGCTCAAGAGTTCTATGAACAGCAAATGGCTGAGGCTGGGAGAATACCTACAGGAAACATCACATTTATTTTTTCTGTTCTTATACCTTTTCCTAGGCACTTTGACTACTGTTCTTGGTTCTGCACTTAGGGGAAGGTGTCAGACAGAAGAGCCATACCTCAGTAAGGGGAGCTATTGAAAATTCCTGACTTGCACCCCCTAGGCTATGTCTGAAATGTAGTCTTGAATTACTTTGAAATACAAGCTGGCCCCATGGGTTCTTAGCCCTCTTCTGCTAGTAAGAGGTCCTGCCACTTTGTGTCTAGGCAGAACATGAAGGAAGGGAATTGAGTGTCTGGAATATGAACCCAAGAGTTTGAGAAGGCAGAAATCATATCTTTAGGTGATGGGCTGGTCATATTGCACTGAGTGGGCAGCTTTAGCCCAGGTTTCTTGGCTCCTGCTTTGTTAAATGGTAGAGAGCTATGGTTATGAGTGTTCATGGTGGTGATGGTGGAGGTCAAAGCAGCATCATTGGATGTTGTGCAGGACACTGTTCAATGTGATGGCGACTTTGCCCACAAGCTTGTTCAATTTCTTGCTGTCATGTACAGCTGAGGGTGGTGTGAGATAACAGAAATTTCTTTTTAAAGGTGGTGAGAGGTAGGAGAACAGGTTGCTGTGGGAGCTGAACCTTTGGTCTGACCCTGAATGCCTGTTCTTATGAACCATTAATGATCTGTGTTGTTAAATTTAGTCTATATGTATACATATGTACTGTGCCTAGATTGGTGGGTCACTATTCTATGGAGCAGTCATCTGCTATGCCACTTTCTAGTTTGTCTTTTTCTTGGTTTATGTTTGCTTTGTAAAGCACAGAAGAAAGAAAAGCAGTCCAAATATAGCGAATATCGAACACTATTATTTCTAATAATCATAAAGCTATTCGTAATTTCCCTTCCTTTGATTTTTTTTTTTCCTTTTCCAGGGCACCAAGGTTCTCCAAACGTTTATGTGGTATTTGAATCCACGCCAGGTCTTTGATCTCTCTCAGGAAGGGCCAAGAGATGCGTAAGTTCTTGACCCTTCAGTGCTGCAGACCATAATTCTTTTCTTATCAGGAAAGCAGTCAAAAGTCTAGCTTTGATAATGGCTAGATTGTGTATCGGGTTTATGTGTCCAGGTTTTGGTAGTGGTGGGGGAGTGGGCTGCAGTGGTGGCTTCTGTGAGAAGAGATCAGGAGCCGCCCCCGTGTCAGACAGCCAGTTCCAGGCGGCTCCAAGATGGACCTGCTGGAGATGTCACAGTGCCTGACCATTCCCTAGCGGCTGAGCATTGCAATGGCGTGAGGCTGCCTCCAGATTTCCATACATGACAGCAGCATGCAAGTACCTCTGCTTGCTGAGTAACTAACTCAGCTTTCCTAGGCAATAGTTGTGACCCTCTTCCAGGCGGTGGAGGATTTGTCTTCAAAGGGATGATTCTCACTGTTCAGGGTTAAGAGACTGTCCTTCTATGGTATTTCACATAGGGATACTTGCTTTAGTCAACCATCTGTTCAGCTCTACTTTCAGAAGTTAGGCAGCACAAAAATACCGTAATAATGAAAAATCAAATACTTACCTGTATAAGAACAGTCTACGTATTTGCTGTTTGTACTTCTAGAGCACCCAAACCTTTTTTCCTGCTGAAACACCTTCACTGCTGCTCCCCTTATGATGAATAGAAGCTTTAAAGTATGCATACAGTTTTCAGAGCTGTGTAATGGAGTTAAAGGAGGATTAGGTCCTCTGGTCACTGAGCTCTCTATGTGTGAATGTACCCCCTTCGTTGGGAGATATTTCATTATGTCTCTCTTTCATGCAAATGAAGGAACAGGTCTTTAATGGCTGCTTTTTTTGGCTCTCCTGTTGGTATCTTAGATCACATATACAGAGAAAGAGCCCTGTTAGATGTTGCTACCTTCTGTGGTGTTAAAGAAATAGTCACCAGCTGAAGGAGCTGTCATGTCCTACATGCTTCAGACATGGTGGCTCAGCAAATCCTGATGAGGAACACTAAATTTTGTTTAAAAACATCAATGTTTATATTTGTTTGCTTTAGGATAGGAGAAAAATTGAAGATTTTTGTCATGTCTAGAGGGAACATGAGAACCTGGCCTTTCAGATTTAGCATGGGGACATGCAGAACTGATCACATACTTCTTAGGAGGTGCTGCCTAACCAGGGAGAAAGACCTCATTTCACATCCCAGTGGTTTTGTGTGTGTGTGAAGATGTGAAGTGAGCTGCAGGGTTCAGGTTTGGTTGGGGCAGATGCTACCTGTAGCTGCCAGGGCTGATGCCTCCTCACTGCTGAGGCTTTTGGTAACACTGAGATTTATTTTTATTTTTTAAAAAAATTTCTGTCTTCACCCACACCCTTAGTAATGAATATTCAAAGATGCAGTAAGTGGTGGTTGAACTGTCACTCAGCAAAGTGCATAAAAAGTGCCTGCGTCATTGTTCTGACTTCTTTTTTTTTTTTTTTTCCCCCATTTTCTCCCTTTCCCTCCCCTGGCTAGGCTGGAGCTGTACAGAAAAGTGCCAAACCTGCGGATCCTGGCCTGCGGCGGGGATGGGACGGTAGGTGGCTGGTACCTGGCAGCCCTGTGCTCATTGCCAAGAGAGTTGTGGGTTCCCCATCTCGTGATGCCTGCAGAACCAGATAGTGTCCCTTATGCTTGTGAAATCTACTTTTTAAAAATTTTCTGTGTGGCCTGGCCTGTATAGTGATGGGGTCCAGATCCTAATTTCCAAGGTCCAAAGCTTATAAGCTTTTATAAGGTACAGCTTGTAAAAATAAAGACTAACTCTGCTGGGCTCCTCTCACTATTTACACGGGTCTGAGGGTCTAGTAGGTCAAGTCAGTGTCTGGGGGCTGTTGTATCTTAACTTCTGCTCCTTCCTGCTATTGTCTCCATGATGTCTGAGTACAGTCAAGCAGGGTCTCCTCTGTGCCTAAAGAAAGTGTTTCCCCACTTTCTTTACAAAGCAACTGTAAGGAAGGGTATTGCGTTGGTCATACTACTAACCTGGGATCTGGCAGGTCCAGGGCCAGTATTTTCTTTGCTACTGATTTTCTGTGTGTTGTTGGATAAGTGAAAAGGGTCAGATCTTTAAAGGATTTAGTTGGAAAACGGGGTCTGTGGTTTGAGGCCTGGAGGCCAAGAGTGATAATGGAGGCGTTGCAACTGCGTTACTCTTTCCAGTACTTAGGAATGTTGTAAATCTCCATCTGTGCCACTGAGTGCTTAAACACAGTTGAAAAACTGACCTTTAATCTCTGAAGATCAGGTCCCCAAACATGCACTTGATAATAGTTGTAACCATAAGTATGGCAAGGAAAATGTATTGCTGGTTGCAACGTGCAATGGCTGGCCAGGATAGACATATGTAGATATTTAAGGTATGGGGAGGCTTTTTTTTTTTTTTTTTCCTCCGTAGTGAGCTGAACTAACCCTCAGCCCCCCAACTGAATTTCTGGGGGAAGTTTTTGTTCAGCTTGTGTGGGTTCTTTTAAAACGCTAGCTGTGGGGCTTATTAATACCAGTGCTTCCTCTGCAAGAGTGAAGAAAATACGTGATTTGCCTACTCACTTGCTGGTACCTGGGGCAATAAGATATTACTGAATTGTGAATGTTCCTTGAGAAACCTGCAAGGCGTTGCTTTAGCAGGAGACATAGCTGCAAAAAGGAGTTTCAATCTGTTTCGGAAAGTCTTCGCAGCTTCCATCTAAGGAAGCCAATATTTTAATGGGGGG
>VYXH01006274.1:0-67290 GCA_013397275.1 Burhinus bistriatus | reverse complement strand
GGGGGTGGGGAATCTTAATTCTGAAAATATTGAAATAGAAATGAATGCAACTACATTTGGGTCTGATCATCCTTTGTTTTCCCTTTGCTGAGCAGTGCAAGCGACAGGTGGCAGCACCTTCTCATTAGTATGAGCAGCAGTCCTCTATTAATGTTGCTGCTGCTTAGTTTGAAGCAAATTAATATCTAGTTAATTCCCAAAGCCATTACATCTAGAAATGAAAATCTGGCTCAAATGGACTTAGTGAATATTCAATGAGACCAGATGTTACCTTTCATTATTGAGGTGAAACAGAACTTATTGTAACTTTTCCATCATTGCTGCTTGCTGTTCCTTTCCAGGGTGTAAGTGGAAAGCTTTGCTTTCAAAGCAGTCAGGAGCTTTCTGTTTACAGGGAAATTATAGTCTTTGTCATGCTTGATTGTAAAACTAATGTGCAAGGTTTAGAAATGACCTCAAGTTAAATAGCAATGTTGTACTTATAAATTAGTAATTTGCAGTTTCTGTTAAAAACATTTACAAAAGTGGTAGGTATTGTAATGCTACCTGCACCAGTGAGAGGCTGAGGCAGAGATGTATGGATTAAGTCATTGGCGATGACAAAGGGCTAATGACAAAAGACTCTTTAAGAAATCCTGGCCTCGGTGAAGTTATCGGGACTCTTTTTTCTGTCTCCTGTTATCAGTACTGAAGGATAGATTTTTGAAAGGTAGAGGATTACATATCTCTGAAGAATCTCTTAACGACTGTACTTTGTCCTACCATGATGCCTGTGATAGACCTAAGTACCTTTGGTGACATCGAAGTTTGAGAGTTGTAAGTGATTCAGATGGCTGTTGTCAATGAGCTCTAATACGGGTTCACATTCCAGATGAATGCTTTAATAATTGTACAATTAGTTATGATAAATAACTGTCTGATAAATGCTGTTTATACTTAATTAAATTTCTTCAAGAGACTTGGAGAAAGGCATACCCTAGAATATCAAATAGGGTGGTGGTTGCTATATCTAGCAGGCCACCCCCTCTCCAGTCCTTCAAATTCCAGCCGTGGTTCCCAATGCCCATGTTATGCTGGGTACCTTTCATGAAGCTCCACTTTCATCCCAGTTTAGGGTAAGAACTTATTTGAAATCATTGTAATGGGGATTTGGGGATTTTTCCTCTCTCTGTAGTTGGGGTATGAAAGATCCTGTCCAGCTGCACTCAGGATTTCAGTTTTATGTCTTATTTAAAAGCTCACATTTCCAGTAGAGATTGCATCTTTGAACAATGTTGTCAGGAAAAAAAATAGATCAAATTTTATCTTATGTTTATTTTTTTTTATTAATTCTTTATTTAAAAGTGCAGCACAGGTTCTTTCACAGATTTTAATTTCTTTTTTTTTTTTTTTTGTAAAGGTGAGAAATAGTTTAAGAAATAGTCCTATTTTCTTGTAGCAAGAATTTCAGTCATAAAAATTTTCAGAACATTTTCAGCAACTCTTCTTTACTCCCTTGGGAATTACCATTTAATGAAAAGAAAATATTTTACAGTAATTTGTTCCTTCTGGCTAGATTTCTGTATAAAAGTTTTATATAGCCTAGAATAAGGACAGGAGAGAGAAACAGCTCTCTAAAATAACCAATAATTTATGATACAAAAGAGCCAGATTCCTTGTTCCAGCCCAAAGTCTTCAACCTGAGTATTAGTTTGTCTTTTATTCTAGTCTTTTAGTCTTCAATTTATCTATATGTGTGTGTGTATGACTAGAATATGTATATTTCATGCTTTGAAATGAGTGAAATAAGAGACCTTCAGCAGTAAAGTCTCTTGTCTGAGGAATGGGAGACCTGTGGGCAAGTCCATGCTTGACTTGATCAGGACCCTCTGTTCCAGTTCCAGGGCATGCTCTGAGATACCATGCTGTTTTAAAGTGTCTCTCACATTTTCTTTAATAACAGATGTCAAAGGTTTAGTTTCTTTTAGCATAAGGGCACTGTAAAAAATTTATCTTGAATTGTCCATATTTCACTCATTTTTACATACAGTATTTTTCAGAGCATTAGTTAGGCAAACTTAGCCAGCTGTAATTCTGTGTGTTTTCATTTCCTGCTTAAAGAACAGAAACTTAGGTGCTCCTTTTCCTCAATAACTCTGTGTTCTGCTAAAAGATAGCCAGTGTTTACATTCCCCTGCTTCTGCTTGCACAGGAGCTTCATGAAAACTTCTGTACCTGTTCTCTGAAAGGTGAAACCTCAGATGGGGCAGTTGCAGAGTTAAATTTCAGATATCCTCATTTTTCCTTCTCCCTTTTGTTTTACTTGACCTTCTCTGCAAAGGGAATACAATCAAAATATGTCTTTTTCCTTTTTTCCATCCCTTTTAATCTTCCTGGCTAACAGTTCTCATTTCCCATTTTATAGGTGGGCTGGATCCTCTCCATCCTCGATGAGCTGCAACTCAGCCCCCCGCCTCCTGTGGCTGTCCTTCCACTTGGCACTGGGAATGACCTTGCCCGCACCCTCAACTGGGGTGGGGTAAGCACTGGCTGGGGTACCCTTACGAGTGGGCTCTCAGCTTGCTGGTCTGATTTAGTTGTGTAGTAGGGTGAAACTTCATTTTGGCTAAAATAGCAGGCAGGGCTGTGTCCAAGGTCTGCTTCGGTTGGGCACAATGGTTTGGTTCGATTTCCAGTCTGGGATCTTGAATTACTAATGATGTAGTTGTTGTAATAAAAATGTACATAGATGTATCTGTCTGGTATTTCAGGCCAAGTAATGAGGAGGGTCTGCAGGCTTCTAATTTAAGCATAGTTTAAACTTTATTTCTCTGTATTTATCCTTAACTCCACCACTGGAATTACTCCAGGCAAGGCAAATACACTTTGAGTTCCTCTCCTTATGGTCTTACTTTGCCTACCCAAGATTTGTGTACCTCAGCAATAGTTTGTTAAAATGCTTGGTATATCAAAATTTAGCAATGTTTTGAGGTGTTCTTAGGAACACTTGATCTGGCCTATATGAAAGGAGGGAAGTCTGCCAGGTAATTGGTGAGTGACTTGCTGTGCTTTCACTATCCATGGCTGATATGCTGGTTACACTCCCTCTGTTGTCAGGGTTACACAGATGAGCCAGTGTCCAAGATCCTCTGCCATGTAGAAGATGGGACCATTGTCCAGCTGGATCGCTGGAATCTCCAGGTTGAACGCAACCCTGATTTGCCACAGGATGAGCTGGAGGACGGGGCACGTAAGGTTAGAGCCTTCTTTTTCCTAGGGAGACTATAGGATGGTTAAGAGCACCTTTGGGTAACACCATAAGATGCAGGAGTGGGGAAGCTCTAAAACTTTTAAATCCTCTAGTTACATCTCTTTCTTTTGCTCTTTTCGTGTGTCAATGCTTCCAGAGGTGTGTGAAACGTAATACATCCCAGCCATTTATTTGGTTTTTGTAAGTATCAAACACTGAGAATTTATCTCAAGAACTAAGTCCTGGCAAAATCCCTAGCATCTTATCTGAAAGGTCATTGTTTGTTTTTTTTTTTCTAGTTAACCTGGGGTGGCTGGAGAAGCAACCTTGTGACCACCATCCATTCCTAAATTAGACATATAAGTATAAACACAGGATTTTTTGCTAATGGATACCAACTGTTTCCTACTTTACAGCAAAGAGTAGTGTATTTTTTTATTTAACTTCTTTGTGTGTAGGTCTCCATATGATCTTGATAGTTGAAGAATGAGAAAATCTTTGTGAGGGGATCACATTTATAGTGATATATCATTTGGACCGGAGATGTTGAAAGTGTTGCAATCATAAAAAAACCCCCAAACTATTGTGAACCGTTTTCCTCTTTTCAGTTATAATTTCCATCTTACCTATCAGATGCTACTGTTCTCTCTCCACATGCTGGGCATGTGTAATGATGAAGAGGCCAGATGTGTGCTTCCCTGCCTCATGCATCCTCAATAGAATAAGGGATTCTTGTCTGGGACTTGCATTGCTCCTGGTTATATACGAAGCAGGAAGAACACAGCTTGAGTTTCATTCACCATGCTGAGCTTGAAGTGCCAGCAATTAGGAAAACCTTTGTATTGACATGTTAAGTGGAGCAGCATTATGGAAAATCTCAAGGACAACATAAGGAACCCTTTGATGTCTTTACAAAGATACATATATGATCATAAAGCACTGTAGATGTGTTTGTGTTCTTTAGGCTTTTGTATCTTCCACAAGCCATTACTAACCTTCAGAGCGACCTTCTGCATACATTTCCCTAATATGTTCCACTTTCTTCTTAGGTTTTCACAAGATGCCAGATTTAAAGTAGTTAATTCCTGGTGTGTCATGGAATGTTTCATCCATGTTATTTTTACATGTCTTTTTATTATCCAATTACAGCTTCCACTCAGTGTCTTCAATAATTACTTCAGCCTTGGATTTGATGCACATGTTACACTGGAGTTCCACGAATCTAGAGGTAATAGGAACTTTTTATTTCCTTAGCCTTGGGAATGGGCAGTTATTTTATGAATTACAAATGGAGGTGGATTTTAATATCCTGTTCTTATAATTCAGAAGGAAAGCTGGAACATAAAAACCCAAGATACAGACACAAGTAGGAAGGGGAAGTGATTGTATCATGACTTTCCAAGGAGCGTTATGGTTTAAAAATTAAAAAACTACAAGGGAAAATGGCATTCACTTGAGGAAAAGGGCTAAAAGGGGAGCTTTTGGAAGTTTTTTGATCTTCTAAAGGAGACACCAAGTACAGACATAAACGAAGTTTATGCTGATGCAGAGGTGTCAGAGTAAGGGCAGAAACAAAAACAAATTTAAGTCAGGTGCCAGTTTTCCCTCCAGTGTGGAGACGGAGGGAGAAGAAAAGCTGTGAGGCTGTGGAAGTAGCAGGGTAGCAGGAGTACAATTGTGTTCTCAAACTGAACAGCTGTTACCTGTGGATGAGTATAGCATAATGTCCTTGGACTTGGTACAAACCCAGAGTGTCTCTATGTAAGTGAACTGTTTTAATGAAGTCCACAAAACTGTCAGGAATTTGAACTGTTGTAGTATCTTGTCCCCTTGCTGATGGCAGTTATACCACCCTATACAGATCCAAATGTGGCTTAACAGGTGGGCTTTGGACTGACTCTGAACTGCTCTATTTATATGGTTTAGCCAAGCATGCTCGTATAAACAAACCTTGTTCAATTGTCTGTGTTCAGCTTTTGGTCATTTCAGCTTCAGATGCAGGTATTTTTTCTGAATGATAGCCTCCCCTATCTTCGCTTTCATACTATCAGAGTGTCCTTTCAAGATGAAAAGACAGCATTCTAATGCCATGCTAAATAAAGATCAGGATACATGATGGAATGAACTAATGCATATTTAACAATGTTTAAGACTGCTTCAAGCTTTAGGAATAATAATGAGGGGCCACGAAAGGGCACAGGAATGAAACGATGACAGCAGTATGCATTTTTTTTTTATGAATGCATATCACTATGCATTGCTAATGTGACTGTGAATATACTGTATACATGAAATGCATGGCTACTTTCTCATTTCATGGAGGCATTACTTAATAATGAAGCAATGGAGCCCTGTAAAGAATGGATGTTATTCTAGAGATGCCAGTGTTTTAAAAATTTTCATGGGTGGAAAAATACTTGGCAGAGCAAACTGTGTGTCTGTGGGCGGGTATGTATGTGTGGCCAGGAGAGCTTTTCATAGCACAAGTGTCTGCTCTTACAAGTCATTACTACTGGTGTCTTCCTTACCCTCTCAATTGCTAAAATATACAAATGAGTCCTATGTGTTTTAGGAGAGAAAAGCTTGTATACCCTTGGAGGTGTTGCTGCTGTGTGGGTTTTATTGTGTTTCATGTGGAATTAAGCAGTGCAAAACAGATTTACATCTCATTTACAGTTGATGACAATCCAGAGAAACTCTTAGCAAAACTTTAGCAAAACTTAAGGCACTTTCATGGCTGTTGCACCTGGTCCATTGAGATAAGTAATTGTATGCAGTTGCTTGTGTGGAGCTATTGTAATCACATATAGTATTAAAACAAACACCATGCCCCCCCCAAACCCTCCTGACAAATTAAAATAAATTAGATTTATTTGAACTCTAAGCCTATCAGGGCATTTTATGCAGTAGAGATTGGTCAACTGATATGTCTAGAATAAGCAGTGATTGCAGTGTCTCAGAGGAACCTGTCCATGAATGTGGCCTTTTCCATGGCAACCTCTACACTTTTGTTGTGACTAATCAGATTGAGCCTTGAGGGCTGGCTCCAAGCCTAATGTATTTAGCTCTGTTTCTCCAGGAAATGTTCTGGGTAGCAACTCTTTCCAGCTTCCTCCCTTGTTCTACTTTGGTGGAGCAGGGGAGATGCAATTTACTTCATCCCTGTTGACATGCTGTTTGATCCCTCAGCTCTACAGGACTGTTCATTTGCAGGACACTCCCCCACTACACACACACACACACAGAGTCTAGTATGTTCCTTTCCTACTCCCTTGATGGCTTGAGAATGGTGAGGATGGAGCGAGTCTTGGATATGCAGTCAGGGATTTACTTCTACAATCAAAGTTGTGCTCTATTCAACTTTAGGCTCTGTTCCACATCGCAGGAAGAGTCCTTCCTCCCTACCCACGCTCATCTGCTATGTCAGAAGTAGGAGCAATTCGGTATGTTGAAGGAGTGCGGAGTCCCTGATCTCAGAAAGGGTCCTTTTTTGTTCTAAACTGGGGCTTTGGTTCTGGTCAGTATTTGTCTTAAGGTCCATGTAAGAGCCGGTGCTCTGGTGGCTGCTGCCTGGAGCCATCAGGGATAGCCACATCAGAGAATGTGCAGCACAGGCACCGAGCCTTCAGGAGCCTCCTGCTTCTTAGCATGGGATGTTGAGACTTTCTGTAAAGAGCTGTCAGCTCAGTAAGTGACATGAGATTTACTCATGCAGTTAAATTAATCGTTTGAAGAGGAGGTGGTGCTGAGCGCCTTCCGGGCTCACCTGCAACACAACAAATGGATGATACACTAGCTGGACAAACAACCAAACAGGAAATGCAAAGCAGCTCATTCTTACAAAATGGAGCCTTATACTGTGAGATGTAGTGACTTCAAAGAGAACTTAAAAGCATTGTGTCAAGTGGCCATTTGAGAAGAATGGAAGTGTTCACACCAGTGTGTTGCTTTAGCCAGAAGGACTGTCTTGATACTTCAATGTTTTTACTAGAGGATTACTAAGCAAGGATAGGTGGTTGGTACTACCACTGATTACAGCATCAGAAGTGCTGCTTCTGAAATCTCTGGATGCCACAGGCTAGGAAAGCAGTTCCTGGGGAGGCACAAGAATGATCTGTATTCTGGGAAGCATGCCTTATACTGGGAGGTTAAAGGAGCTCCATTTAGCTTATCAGAAGGAAGGTTAAGGGGCGATTTAATCACTGCCTGTAAGTATTTACTCAAGGAGAAGATATCTGATAGTTGGGGGTTCTTTAATCTGATAGAGAAGCATAATAAGATTTAGCAGTTGGCAGTTGAAGTCTGAAAAGTTAAAGATAGGGACACATGCCCCCCCCATTTATTTTAAGTGAGAATAATTAGCCATTAGATGTGCATTACTACTGGACTTTTAAAATTTTCCATCACTTAGAGCCTAAGCAAAATAAAACAGCTCACTAAATAGGTTTTAGAGTAACCACTTATTTTGTTGCTGCAGGAATATTTGGGTAGAGTTGTCTATTCCTGAGTACCTCTTTGTAACATATCAGAATTTAAGTGTCTGTTTCATCTCGTAATTCACTAATGCTTTACTCTTGCTTCAAAGCATAGGTTAGTGTTTCTTGGATTTCTAATAATTCTTAGAGGTCTGTTCTGCGTTGGTAGAAATAAGTCTCATAAATGGTACTGAGGAATCACAAGATGAGGTCTGAGACATGCTAAATTAACCGATTGTATTCTTGTTACTTCTTTACTCATGTTTCCATCTATTTTCACTCTACAGGAAAGGGGAAGAATTCAATACCAATGTTTGAAATCTGATAGCAGATAATGGCATAGATGGGGGAGTCTCACACAGGAAAACTATATTTATGTTGATATTTTCACTGAGTGATGTGTGCTAAAAGCACTATAGTGCTAGCAGGGAATGTGAAGGTACAATGGAGTCTACTTGTTTTATTAGGGTGTTCATATTTTTCCTTTTTATCCTTTCACAGAAGCAAATCCAGAGAAATTCAACAGCCGATTTAGAAATAAAATGTTTTATGCAGGGGTGAGTTGTGATTCATCTTACAGAATGATGCTAAATTAGTTGTTTTAATGCTTTCTTAAGTACCTTTCCCTCACTTTCTCACATTAGGAGTTCATGCCAGTTCATTTTGCCTGTTGCAGTTTAAAGTGCACAGGTACTGTTTCTGACGTGACTCTGTTGGAAAGTGCCTGAAGCACTGTTGTTTTACAGTGCTTAGCAGGTGAGAGAAATGCTGCTCCTTTGGACGTAAGACTGGTCATGTCTTGCTCCCCCTGCTTCTGGCTCATAAGCTTCTCAACAAACCGCTCTGCTGCTTTCAGGGTTTGGGCAGCACATTGATATTGACTTTCCTAGAGAAATTTCCCAAGTCTTAGCCTGTATCTTTGTAGCCTTGAGTAGTCTTGGATGTAGGGTCATGGGGAATGAAGGGCAGAGATGAGCTATTTGCAGTAATTAATTTTCATATGTGAGTATGCAAATAAGATCACCTGCTTCTGCATTCAGGAGGTACATAGACAATGCTTTATTCTAAAATGCAGTTATTAAGAGAGAAACAGTAATTTGACAATGCGTGACATATAATGTCTTTCTGGATAATGACTCCCACTGTACCCATGTGCCTTAAACACATATGTGAGCAAGAATTTGCATTTAAATCCTTGGGTGCCCAAGGACCTTCTTTGGTTAACCTCTCAAAAAGAGAAGTATCATGATTTAAAAAAAAAAATAAATCATATTTCCTGAGAGCAACAAAGAATAGGTTTGACAAAAGGATGACATTTTAGTAATTAGCTCTGTGGTGGCATAAGAAATGAGGAAAGAGCAGAGAGGAACTGCCGATGACAATTCCTGCACTTATTTCTGTTGCAGGCAGCCTTTACAGACTTTCTGCAAAGGAGCTCAAGAGATTTATCCAAGCATGTTAAAGTTGTGGTAAGTATAAGAAATTGTGTCATAGTATTGTGGGAAGAGGGGGGAATGGAGAGAGAGCGAGGTGAGAGTTTAATGGCTCTGTTACTTTTCAGTTTTGAGCATGACATTTGCAACACATTCCAAGGAAAGTCTTGGGAAAGTTGTTACAAAGCAGCAACACTTCCCTTGTCTGTGGCTCCATTCAGCAATTTCTCTGTGCTCTGTCACTTTGGCTTTGTAGTGTGATGGTACAGACCTGACTCCAAAGATCCAGGAGCTGAAGTTCCAGTGTATAGTGTTTTTAAACATACCCAGGTAAGCTCAAGACAGATGCTTGGAGTTATAAAAGAAAAAAAAAAAAAAAAGGCGGGGGGGGGGGGGGGGAGGACACAGACTGCTCAGNNNNGGGGGGGGAAGTATCTACAAGTTGTCCTAGACTGGGTGGATGTGCAGGAAGAGTGTTGCCACTGTGCTGCCTTCTTGAGAGCTAGGTGCTTCTAATACTGTTAATTAGCATTACAGAATAGGATCCGAGTTCAGGGTGCAGCTAAACCATCCTTTAAAAAGCTGAAGATCCTGATACAAAGATAGTAGAAATGTGTGGAAAAAAGGGGAGCGGGACAGCAGAAGTGTGTGTGGGGGGAAGGATTAATATTTTTCCAGTAAAGGAACACCAAACCATTGAAAGAAGGGCTGCTTTTTAACATTTTAGAAGGTGTCCCAAATGGAAATATAGCTGTGTTCTTAAAAGTTGTCTATCTCCTGCTCTCTGTAGCAGTAGTCTCCAAACTTTTTTTGATTGTGCAGCCCTATTGTTAAAAAAACTTTTGAGCACCACCCCAATATATGTATATTTATTTATAAATTATATACATGTACTACTGTACTAATATATCACACACGTTATAAAATATACACAAAAATAGAAATTAAGAAAGGTTGTGATAAAGAGAAAACAAGCACTATTTTAATGTTAGTGGGTTTTTATTTATTAAAAGTAAAACCGATATTTTCTTCACACACCCTAATCGTCTTGTCAGTTGTGGATTTTTATTGCACACTCTGTGGTGCATGCACTGCACTTTGGAGACCACTGCTTTAGACAACCTACTACTTTGCTCCACATGCAGTCCCAAGCACTTGATCTTTTGAGTCCTGCACTGCCCTCACTGCAAGCTTCTACTTGGTGCCACCTCTCCAAAGTTCCCCCTTCTATCACTCAGATCACTCTTACATCCCTTCTTTGATGGCAGGAAAGATAGATGCCACAGTTGCATCTGTTCTGCTTCTTATTTCTCCCTGCCTCCTCAAGCTATGAAACGTTTGGCATTCCTTATGCTGTTAGAGCCTCTGAGCCAGCAGGGAGAGAGGAAATGGAGCTCCAAAGCTGAAGCTGCTGCTGCAGCCCCATGCCTGCCTAGCAGAGGGGCTAAGCAGCCTTCTGGCTCAACAGCTCACCTGCAGAAAGCAAAGCAAGTGGGGAGAACAAAGTGCTGCTGCTCTGTTATCTATTTCCTGGTGTTTCCCCATTTTCCTCTCACAAAGGAACCTGCTAAAAATTATGATGGATCCATTTATGGATGGTGTACCACCTTGGAAACAAGAGACGGATTTTCCCTTTTGTCCAGTCCTTGCCAGCATAACTTTTCATTGTCCTGAATTTGAATCCTAGAATGACTATCTTGATACTTCTGGAGGACAGCAGAACAGGCTAATAGTCAGGCTACTAGTCAGGACCCATCATGGCAAACTGCTTTCTCAAAGCTTGCTTTCCAAACCTCTTTCTGTAGGTATTGTGCGGGCACAATGCCCTGGGGAAACCCTGGAGATCACAGAGACTTTGAGCCTCAGCGCCATGATGATGGCTACATTGAAGTCATTGGGTTCACCATGGCCTCACTGGTGAGTATATTGCAAGTGCTGCCAGACTTGGTGAATTCTGCGGGCAGTGTTAGGGAGTGCAAAGTTGTCCTTGTTGCTGAAGAACCACCATGATTCCACATATTCAGTCAGCTGAGGCCAAAACATGCTCTGCTATTAGGTTTTAAATGAGAGGGACACATTGTAGTTTTCTAATGAAAGAAGTGTTATTTAATGATAAAAATGTACTCTTTGCAAAATACATCTAATTTGCAAGATTGTTACAGTAAAAACGGCATGCATGCACGTTTTTACTGTGGGAATGTTCTATGGTCAAATAATTAGTGCTGTTTCTGTTTAGCTTTTGTATATTTCAATCTATGGCATAAAAGTTCAAATTTTTTTGTAAAACTGGCTACTGGAAACAAATACGAAATATTATGTAAAATTATATACCCATACAGTTTCCATATGCCCACTAAAAATGTGAAAATTTAGGAATAGCTGTGGAAAATTTAGTAATATTTCTGGCACAAATCTTACCTCTTTGTTCTGCTAGGGAAAGAAAATTCACCCAACGATTTTAATTTGGCAGTGCACTTTCTGTCAGCGCTGTCCTTAAAGTGAACTAAAGCTGAATTACTATAAAAGCAGTCTTACTGTAAATACCCTGGTGTCCTGCTATCACAGTGGTTAAACACAGAGACGCTCTTTTCAGAGGATGATTAAATGCAGTCAGAGACTTGGTAGTTGTCCCTGTGCTAGTGTTAATCTACCTAAGGCACTGCAGCTTGAACGTAGTGTGGCCAAGAGAAGGCCCCTATCAGGGCTTTCTGACAGGTTCGTTTAGGTCATGCCTAAGTCCATACTCTTAGGCCTTTGCGGCTGCGATGTCTTGTGTAGACTAGGTTAAAGCTAACATGGATAAGCAAGCCTGTTTTCACTAAACTCACACAGTCATTTGTTGTGTGACCTGCCCTTGGTACATCTCACATTCAGTGAATACTCAGGATAATGGAGTTTGCTTCTTCAAAGAGAAATTCAAACAAATCTAATCTTCAAAGCAAAAGTAAAAGGTCGCCTTGATCAGCAATCATTTCTTTAGAAGTATGGGTTAAGGATTCTTTTTTTGGCATCTCTCTCTTTTTTTTATTTTTTAATTTTTTTAATGGATCTAGTGCATTAGGGAAATAACCGACAAGTAAGCAGAATTCTATTTGTTAGCCTAGTTGTGGAATGAACATTGGTTACTTCACCCCTTAAGATTTTAGGGTGTGTTTCTGAAAATGCTGTCAAAAGTCTATTTAGTGTGTACCAACTGGCCATTTTCTGCTGGAATCTTTTTTGGCTTTGCTGCTAATGTCTCTAGCCACTCGCAGCAGTTAGAGTGATCTCAAAGCTACCAACAATTTCAGTTGGGACTGAATTTAAGTGGTAGGGCCCTTTGAGCTGCTGTTTAAAGGAAGCCTAGCTCAGAACTGAGGGTCTACAAGTCTACATTGGTTGTGATGCTGAGGAACTGTTGTGACCCTAGACTGTGGTGATGTAATCCTAACTTGCTCTATGCGTCTCCCACATATGCTTGGTCATACCCAAGAAGGTCTGAGAGACCAAGGAAGAGAAGTACTTTATAAGAAGTGTTGTTATGAATAATATTGACCATTTGATCCATAATATTAAGTGCAGAGAGCAGGATTAAGGTCTTGACTTCGATTTAGGCTGCTTTCTGTTAGTACTGCATTAATATAGGATTTTTTTCTGCATCTGATAGATAAGAGTTAATAAGCACAGCACAAATTAAAAAAATACATTTATGCACAAACATGTCTGCTTAGAACTTGAAGGATCTGCTTATTGCTCTCCTTGTTTTATTTCTTTGAAATGAATTCTAAAATATGATATTTAATTGTTTTTTAACAAGGTCCTTCTGCTTGCTCTTTTCAGCCTGTCTAGTCATCTCGAGGTTGAGTTGCTGTGTAAACTTTCATAATAAGGAATTTAGATTTATCTAATTCACATTAAGGACTGTATTCTGTTCAGGAAGGGGAAATGGTTTTTGTCTCGCAGATGTACCCAGTTAGGGTTGTTGTTTTAAAGACCAAATAATTAGTTGCATCACTGTTAGTGTAAAAACAAACTGACCAAAACACATTGAAAACTTTAAGAATAAACACAGGTATTCATTTGTGTATGCACATGTGTATACATATTTGTGTGTGTAACATGCTTGACATATAGCGAGGTGATGAGACATGCAATGCATACGATTAGGTATCTGCTTGTTGCCCACCACTTTTCCTTGTGAAATTTTGAGTTCTGCTTTGCAGTTTTGGAGTGAAAATACATTTATTGTGACTCCTTAGAATGCCTTATGTATGGAATGCTGTGTAATGGATGCTGTCAGTTAAACTGCGTTTCGGATTTAACTGTCTGTTCTGAGGTGTCTTTTTTTTTTTGTCTTTCCTGTTTGTTTGGGGTTTTTTTGTTGTGTTTTTTTTTTTTTCTTTTTTTTTTTTGCTTGTGTTTGTTTGGGTGGGTGTTTTTTGGTTTGGTTTTTTGTTTTTGTTTTTGTTTTCCCAGGCTGCTCTCCAGGTGGGTGGTCATGGAGAGAGGTTGCATCAGTGCCGGGAGGTGACACTTCTAACATACAAGTCTATTCCCATGCAAGTGGATGGCGAACCATGTCGATTGGCTCCCTCACTCATTCGAATCTCCTTAAGGAACCAAGCCAACATGGTGCAGAAGAGCAAGAGGAGAACATCCATGCCCTTGCTGAATGAGTGAGTTGGATATGTGCATGTCCTAATGGCAGGAGGCCTGTTTGGGGCAGCATATTCAGTCACAGATTTTGCATGTACTGGACTTGCAGCGCATTTACAAAAAAACCAAAATAAATAAAAAATATTCACACCTTCTGAACTCCCTTTCCACCATATTGTAATTACTTACCTGACTTTCTTTTATTCTTTTATCTTATGGGTTACCCTCTGTCTTGCTTTTAGAAAGGTGTGGTATCTTTCAGTTATTTAGAGAGGTTTGTGCAGGCTCAGCAGTGTGCCTCTTGGCTTCTGACAGTTCTGAATATGTATACCTTTTGCTTTTGAAGGTCTTTTGATTCATTTTCTTAACTTTATTGATCTACTTTTTAAGCTCCCTTGGAGATCCTGTAACAAATTGCCATAATCAAGAATTACTCAGAACATCTTCTAGTCTTTGCTGTGGGAGCATGCTACCTGGGACTGTTTATGGAGAAGGACCTGGAGGTCCAGAAAGGGCTGTTTGCACTCTGTAGGGAATCCTGCTCCAGTATAAAAACCCAACTGAGAAACAAGTAGTCTAAAGACAAATAGAGAAAAGCTAATATAACTGGAAACCAGGAACATGCAAAGAAGAAAAGACAAGACTAATGTAATTCATAATTAAACCTTTATTGTAAGCACTGCAGCAATATTTTAACACCAAAAAAAGTATAAAATTTTGACCTATGAAAATGCTCATCCAATAACATAATCTAGATTATTTTGTAGAGCTGATTATTGTACTTCTCATATAGAAGGCCTACATTGCTGCTAAAATGAGTGAGTGACACAATAAGTGCCTTTGCTGTTTTTCATCAAGTATTCTTAAAGTGAAGCAAACCAGTCTGTCCCTTCTACAAAGATACCGAGCTAAAAGACTAAAGTTATCAAGGATCCATGCTTCATTCAAACATCCATGGACTGAGGATTTAGTTTTTCTGGGGAGGTGGGTGGGGAATATTTGCTGTTGCAGCTGTTATGGTGAGGCAAGGTTTATGAAGAGATGTAGTCTAATGAAACATTAGACTAACTCACATAACTGGAAAAAAACAGACAAGGTCTCAGGCACACCTTTTCTCTTCAGGCATCTTAAAGGTTGTCTGTGTCTTTCAACTGTGTCATCTAGTGGAAGATATTGCTTCACTTCAAACTTTAACTCCAGCCCTTTAGAGCTTCTTGTCATTCACTGGTTGTCAATCTGTTCATGTAATCAAAGCCTCCCTGGTTACTTTCAACATCTTCCTGTTCAGTTTAGCACTCTGTGTTCTCTTACTGAGACTAATGCTTTAAGCTCCAGTAGAAGCCCATATCTGTAATGTGCAATTCCTATTTGCCTGGAAAATATGTAAGGTATACTCATCTCTCTTGAGCAGTGAAGAATAGCACACTCTTGCCTGTAGGCAGCGGTGCCCGATTTCATCTGGCCACAACTTAATCATTTGCAAAAGCTAGAATTGAGCAGAGAGCAATCCTGGGGCATCTTTTTCTACACCGAGGAAGGCTAATGCAAATGTAAAATGAAAATTCCTGGTATTTCGATCTGATAATTAGCATGATTAGTCTTGGATTTTGAGATCTGAATTTACACTGTGGTAGAGGAATACAGATTCATAATATATGCCAGTTGTCAAGAGGCTTGTGGTTTAGCTTGATTTCAGTGTGCTATGGTAGAATACATTGCTGGCAATCCTTTGATTTCGCTGAGATATTTCCCTGTAGACCTGTGTCTTCGGAAAATAGAAATGATCTGTCAGCAACTCTAGTCTCAACCTCATGTAGGAGAAGGAGTATGCGTATATATTTATATCTACATCTATACCTATGTATTTGTGTGTCTATGTACTTTGCTCTCAAGTGTTGAAGGGGATTGAGGAAGAGAGGAGATGAATCTCCTGGTGTGATAAAAAGTAAATGATACCTCAAATGTTAAACTCTAGGAAGCATTTAGTATCGTAAGAAGTTCATTCAGTATGATGCTGATGTGCAATATTTCACAGGAGAGAAATTTTTCAATTAAATACGTTTATCTACATTTCTTAACTTGATATCTGGAATATCCCTATTCTATTGAAATCTCTCAGAAAGCCTTATATTTCATTGAACCCAATAGATTGTTCTCTTACAACTGTCATCTGAATGTTAGATATGTGAGATAAGTAAGTGGGTCTGAAGCTATCCCACTAATTGTTAGACAGCTGTTCTTGAGCTCCTTGGCAGGAAAAGTGATTAAAATATTATCTTGCATCACAGTAACACAGAGTTGCTATTATTGTCAGCTTTGATGTTGTTATTGCTTGATAAGGAGAACAGCAGGAAAGCTCTGGAGTTTTAGCTAGTCCAGTGTCATACGTAGAAAAAGACTTAATTTGAAGAAGTCTGACACAGTGTTTCTGTTTTCTTACTCTGTTCTCCTTTGTTCTGGAGGTTTTAAGGAGACATGGTTTAGAGAGCATAGTGAGTTTGTCGTTTGCCTTGTGGATGCACTTGAGTTTCCAGGGAGTAATAGTATTTTAAAATTGAAGAACCCATATGTAATGCAGCTGAATGAGAAGAACAGAGTTTTCATGCTTCTCACTTGGGAGCAGGAGAGCTTTAGAAACATGATTCTCTTCTGACTGTAAGAGTTGCCCATCTACCTGATTGCAACTGCTGAAAACCTGTAGATGCTCTGAGAGGACACTTGTATATGAGAAAAAGGGATCTGACTTTTCACCTGTTTTTCCCTTCATTTTCCCACTATTATTCTTCCAGCACATTCTAATGGTACCAGAAACTGCCTCTTGCGGTTCTATACAGACCTTCAATGCTGAAACTCCTATATGTTGAGAGTCCTTGTTCTATTTGTTACTGAATAATTTGCCTTTTTCAAGATGCGGGGAAAATTCAGCAGCACTTTTGACAGTGTAAATGTTCCTAGTCTTAAACACAAAACAAAAAAACCCAAACAAACAAAACCAAACAAACCCCCAAAAGGCTGGCCATGGAATCAAATGAAGGAATAAAAATCTAGTGTTTCTGTGGGGGTTCTTAAACTGAAGGACCCTCCCCTATTGATAGCAGCAGTATAAAAAGCTTCATCCAAGCTGTTAGAGAACAAGTAAATATAATATGCTGCATTTTGTCATAGCTGGGTGAATTAGTGGCAATTAATATTTTACTCAGTTATTTCATCTTTCATTGCTGAATTGCCTACAAATTTCTCAGTATATTAATTGTCCTGAACTCTTCATGCACTAGTTGCTGCAACTAGTGATCTTTCTCCTTACTGTTCATCAAGCGTTCGTTTTTTTTTAATATTTCCTTTTGGAAAACTAAGCTATTTTGATGTGACATACAGATTACATAAGGACTCTTTCAAGTAGGTGAGGATGACCTGTTTATGGTTTGTACTCTTCTGATAACTTTAAAATTTTGAGTTGAAGCGTAATGGAGGAAAGTTGCTACTTGGTGTATACAATTACAGTGCTTCTAATTTGTTTCTAATGGACACTGTCCAAACATAAAAGGCAGGCATAATCTCTTCCTCATCCTACAATACATTGCTCTGCAATAAAGATAAGTAGTGATCCAGTAAAGTGTTTCAAGCCAGAAGCAACTTTTTAGGTGCAAGGAATATACAGGATAAAGTGATGCTATTCACCCTTGGTTATAGATTGAAACAAGGCAGATAGTGGGGTTGAGGGGAAAAAAGGTGGGTTTCTTTTCTTCTCATATGTCTTTTCTGGTCGTACAAGCAAAAGCAAATTTTTGCTACAACCAGATCAGCAGACTCAGTTTTTCTACAAAAGAGTGAATTATGTTCTTATTTTCCTCCCCTTAAAGGACTTGCCAGCTAAATTCTCATTCCTATTCTCCCCTATTGATCCATGGTAACATGTGAAAGAGACAACATATAGCTTGGTTTTCTGTGATCAAGCCAAGAATGTGGTTCTTGTGAGCTATAAGTAAAATGTGTATGGAATAAGAAGAGAAGCTGTGGTTCAATTTTCCAGGAATCATTTTCTGATTAGAAACTACAGTTTAGTATGCTGCTCAGTAAGTTTCAGTTAATGATCACTTTCTGAACCTCAAAAGATGGTATTTTGCATTCGCTGGCTTTTAGTTTGGGTTGAGGAAGAATGTCCTGCATGATGGAGGAGAAAGAACAAGGAAGAGCTTATAGATAAAACATATTCCATACCCATTAGAGAAACAAAGGGACCATCTGAGTATAAACACTAAAAGAGAGTCAGTCTTGGGAGTCACTATATGTAAAATGCATGTTTCCCTAAGGTACATGAAAGAAGAACGGAGACAGCAATTTGTCATTGTGGATAAAAAATCTCCAGTAAGGGTATTTTTTTTTCTTAAACGTTAACTAAAGTTGGCCAACCTTTGGAGACAATTTCATCCATTCAGATCTTGGCTTTGATGTTTGTTTGCATTTGTGGACCTGCTTCCAAAATCTGCTGCCTTGAAATTTTTCAGTGCCTGTGGAACAAGTCCTGGGGCTCCTCGTCTTCCTTGTATAGCTGTGTACCTAGCTTGTCATCGGTCCTCCTTACTCATGTCTTTAAAAAGCTCCTGTGTGCCATGTAGCAGTGATTTTCTCCATTTGCATGTCTTCTGTTGCTCTTGGCTTCCTAGTGTGAACTTGGAGCTCTGCATGTCTCTTCATTCAACTTTTATGTGACACATTCCTTTTGTTTCTGTTTAAATGTTGTATGTCTTTCTCTTTCTTTCTTTCTTCTCTTCCACTCTTTTTCTCTTTCTCTTTCTCTCCCTCCTACCTTTTTCCTTGTCTGTCCACACTGTGTGCTGACTTTCTCCTGGCCACTCATTTCCTGCTGCCTATAGTATCCATAAAGTGCAGTCTGCTGACCTGAGGAGAGTCTCAGCTCCCCCTGATTCCTTCACTGTGTGAGTATCTGGCTTTTTTCTACTTTCAAAGTTCCATAGTCATTTTGCTCTTACCCTGTGTGTCATTCAACTGGGAGATGGGGCAGTAAAATCCAGTGACAAATGGGAAGGGGGAGCTCAGGTGACAGCATGGCAGGCATAAGGCAGTAGCCTCACCAGCAAAGGCAGAGTTCCACAGTACCTGAGTAAGGCGAGCAGGGCATGTTTGATGATGGTGACCAGGTTCAGCCAAGAGTCCAGGTCACCAGACAAATCCATAGCAACAGGCAGGTCTGAAGTTAAGCGCCAGGCACCATCCCTGGAAACAGTTGAGATAAGAGCTTTCCATCCTTTGGTTTTGATCAAAACCATATTGTGAACAAACTCAGCCATAAGCCATATCTTCCGACAGAGCTTATCAAAACAGGAAACTAGTCCCCTAGAGGAGTGGTGTGACATTGGCTGCAGCTGCATTGAAGATGGAGACATGCCCCCCCTGCCCCCACCCCTTGTCAATATCTTGATTGTCAGCAACTCCACTGTACTAACTTGCTAGATAGTAGCTAAATTATTCAAGAGTCTGGTGAATTGGCACTTAAAAACATTTGTACCGTTGTATGTTGGGATCTTCTAATTCATCCTGTTTATGGAAATGTGCCATATTATGAAAACCTGTGTGTGTCCACAATTAAAACAAACAAACCAATCCAACCAAAAAACTCCCTCCTGCCCCCAATCCCAACAAAAAACCAAACCCCATGTTAATATAATATGTCAACTCAGGCAGTGTTGTTTTTCTTCAGAAATGCTTTTTACTATTCAGTCAAAAAAGACGTTTTGCTTTGTGTTGACATCCTTTTTGTGTTCTTGCTTTGCCACTCTTATGATGGACCTCTTTTCAAACAGGTTAGGACTATCAAAGAAACAAATTTGAAATATATGTTGGAAAATAACAAATTTCAGAGCTATAAATCCAGGTATTCAGAGCAGAAACTTGATATCAAGAATGATTCTTGTTATGTCATAGAACAAAGTCAATGGTATATGCTAAAAGAAAACCCACCAACACTTCCCTATTCTAAAGACTGAGCACGTGCAATAGATGGCATATAAAATGTTCAACAAACCAAGAGTTATTTGAGAAAACTGACTGAATAACTTTAAAAGCAAAATTCAGCTTTGTAGAAAAGGGCCTGGGCATCCTGGTGGACACCCATTTGACCATGAGTCAGCAATGTGCACTTGTGGTAAAGAAGGCTAATGGTATCCTGGGCTGCATTAGGAGTGTTGCCAGCAGGTCAAGGGAGGTGATCCTTACTTTCTACTAAGCACTGGTGAAGCTACACCTGGAGTGCTGTGTGCAGTTCTGGGCTCCGTGATGTGAGAGATATGGAGCTACTGGAAAGAGTCCAGTGAAGGGTGATGAAGATTACTAAGGAGCATTCCTCCTATGAGGAAAGGCTGAGAGAGCTGGGTCTGTTTAGCCTGAGGAAGAGAATGCTCCGGTGTGATTTCATCAATGTCTATAGGTATCTCAAGGAAGGGTCTGAAGAAGACTGAGCCAGGCTCTTTTCAGTAGTGCCTAGTGGCAAGACAAGAGGCAATGGACACAAACTGAAACACAGGAGATTCTCTCTGAACATCAGGAAAAATGTGTTTACTGTAAGGATGACTGAGCACTGGCACAGGTTGCCCAGAGAGGTTGTGGAGTCTCTGTCCTTGGAGATACTCAAAAGCTGCCTGGACATGATCCTGGGCAGCCTACTGTGGATGGTCCCTGCTTGAGTAGGGGGTTGGACCAGGTGACCTCCAGAGGTCTCTTGCAACCTCAACCATTCTGCGATTCTGTGAAATTTCAAAAAGCTGTAAGTTCCTCATTATTATTTTTCAAACAAGGAAAGATTTCCAATTCAGTGTGCCTTATCCCTGGATCATATTTGCTGTACTTGGCTGAGGAACAGAAAGTAATACAAATAACTTGTCTCACTGATTCAGTAGCTAAGCAAGCCTCTAGAAAAAAGTTGAGATAAGCCTTATTGCTTACACAGAAAAATAAGTGAGCTGTGGGTCTGGGAGAATGGGTATTGCTTCCAAGTTGAGTGATATCCCTTGGAAAATGACCTCCAAGTTTTGATAGTTCATTTAAATGTCTCATTTGATATCAGCTGTCAGGATAAGGCAGGGAGAGAGCAGCTCGTGAGCCCCAAACTAATTTGTAAGTCAAAGATGTTCTGTATCTTAAAATCTGTAAAAATAGATTAAACATGCTGCTGCACTGTCTGCCAATTAATGTGTCTGGCAAATTAAAATAAGAACCCATGAGGTATTAGGGAAATTTGATTTGGATTGTGGTGGCTTTGAGATTCAAATGTATGTTCCTTTTTTTTTTTTTTTTTTTTTTTACAAAAAAAAAAATAAAAAGANTTTTTTTTTTTTTTTGAACAACATAGAAACTGCTTCACTTCCAGTTAGTACTGAACAGCAGGGCAGATTCTGCTGAGACCTGGTAATGGATACAGCCTGTCTTAGATAAATTTCAGGTTTTCTGCAGCAGGATATGTGTGGGAATTTGGGGCAGCCAAAATTATTAGGCACATATGGTCTTTGTTGCAGAGACAGTAGAACTGTAGTGTGATCCATTTCAAATGTTTATACAGGGTGCATAAGTAAACACAAGTGTTGTATTTTTACTTCAGGCTCTTTTAAAAGGTAAAGGCATTTTCCGGCTGGATGTTCAGTTGAGATGAGATGGATGCACATGTGAGGGTACATTTGTGTTGTGTGGTAGATGGAAAGGAGTTCTGAAAAAAAATGACTATTTGAAAAATAAGACATAATTGACTTACATAGCTCTTACCACCCTTTTACAAGTGAAATAAGCACTGTGTATATGCTGTGATTTTTTTTTTAATTTATTGCAAAATCTGCATAAATGAAAGTACAAATATCACGTTATGAGTTTATACTCTTTTATAGAGTTTCCAGAGGAATGATTGCAGCATGGTATGCATGTAAAACCTGTGTGAATAGCAAAGGAGTAATAGGAAGTAATTTTTTGCTTTTAGAGATCCAAATACCAAACACAATCAGCTTTGTGGGTTAGGTTGAATATGGGTGTTTTCTGTAGGAGAAGAATCTAATAAAGGATAGTAGGAGCCAAGGCATAAGGGAGAAAGTGCTAGTCAGCTATTCTTCAAATGCATAGTTAAAGATGAAAATGCTTATATATCTTATCTTCTCCCTTTTCTCTATTACGTGAATTACAGGGAATCGAGTCTCATCATTCCTTGTCAGTTTTTCCTGTTTAGCATGTGGGCTTCTGTTTAGTGGGATCATTACTATCAGAGAATCCACTGTGCTTGGAAGTGTAAAGTGCAAGAGATCTACAGCTAGCGTGACGAAGGAGAAAGAAAACAAAGACCAGGATTCTGCCTGGCACTTTGGCACATGTTTAAGTGTATGTGTGGGTCTAGCCTTTCTACAGCAAAACACTCAAGCGCTTGGTGAAGCAAGTATGAGGTAAGAAAGGGCAAAAGGGTTTAGTACAGTTAGGTTAACCTGGCTTATCTGGGATAACACTCATGAAATGGGAGAAAAAAAAATGTGGTGGAGCTTATATTTTTAGCGGTATTTTTTTAGGTAAAGAGCTTAGTGAGAGCTTTGCCTTAAAATAGCAATGGACTTCTGTGAAGCACTGAAATTTGCCCATCAGAAGTGGCTGGATGATTCTGCTCTGTTGTGGCAGTTCTTACATTTTAATTAGATAAATGCTGTGAAAAACACACTTATTTTTAATGTATCATTTCCAAGCTGTGCCAATGAGACTTCAAAAGTAAGGTTAACTTGGTTTTCTCCTCTGGTTGCTGCTTTCTTTTTTCCAGTTGTTCTAAACACTGGAACATTTAATTAATTTTGCATGTTTATTTTTTCTCTTGGAGATAGGTAATTCATTAATCCATCACTGCAAATATGCCCCAGAGGAGTGTGATTTTTTTTTTTTTTCCTAAAGTTTATTTTTTGCAAGGGAGGGGCAGTAGAAGATTTCCTTTTCTGTTTGCTGAATCATATTAAGATCTGTATGTGTGTGGGCTATATTTTGGAATATAATCAGAAATTTGTCCCCGGATTCTGTAGAGTTGTTTGATTCTGCAGACTCTTTATTTCCTTTCTCTATGCAGACACAAAGCATAAGAAATGGTTCACAGGGTTCATAAATAATTGATATAGGAATTGGGGCATATATAATGTAAAAATCTGTCTTCCCAGTTGAATATACCTGGTGGCATGGCAGAAGTTGTTGTCAGGTTGCTGTGCAGGAGTGCCAAGGGTAGGACCCAAGCTCGCTTTACCTGTTTTCTTTCCTAGGTGACTGGAGGCAGGAGCATGTTTCTTAGGAAAAAAAACAGCTGTGCTCCAAGTGAGCTGGCTGGCATCCCTTTACCGGTTGCTGGATGATTAATAGGGGTGAGAGGAGGAAGTCACAGCTTCGTCAAAAGCTGAGTGTGTTTTCTTGGTGCATGGAAATAGATCAGGTTCTGCTGGTAGTCTCAGAATAGGTACGTGTGGCTTTGCTTCTGTGGGTTTGAACAAGCGGTGGAATGAAAGGTATTTTAAAAAAAATAAGCCCTTCTCATTCTTTCCTGTCAAGCTCTGTGTTTTTAGGTTTTGGTGTGGTGGGTTTTTTTGTTTTGTTTTGTTTTTGTTTGGGGTTTGTTTTTTTTTTTTTTGGCAGGGGGGAGATGATGGTGATCAAGGTAACACTTCTAGAATCCCAAACATGCTATAGTTCAGGCACAGGAGGGAAACGAATGCATACCTTTTCTTTGGTAAGCAACTTCGAGTAGTGGGGTAGGTGGTGTTAAAAATTACTTCACTTTGTAAACTGTTTATATCTAGCATGGTGTTTACTTTCTAAGACCTATCCCTGTAAAAAGAGTAGTTCTGATTCTGATGTGTAATCTGGTGTACCATGGGGCGGATATCTTCTCACAGAAGGGTAGACTTAGAAAACAGAAAAAATAAATTAACTATTTATGTTAGTGAACATCTACAGGTTTTAAGAATTTCCATAAAGCATGCCCTATTCTTTATAATAGGAATTATTCAATATCTAGGTTTCTATTCTTGTGGAAAAGTCAAATGCTATTTGTCTGATAGAAAGTAATAGAATTTCCTTGTACTGTTCAGCCATTTTTGCAGCTGAAAAATGAAAGAAAATAATTCTCTGTTACTGAAACTACATATCTTTTTGATGTAAGCAGAATAATTTTGGCAGGACCTCATAACATCTTGTAGAATCTTTCATAGTTTGTTCCAACTAAATAATGTGCATAGCTTTTTTACAAGGCTCATTTGGATTGTTATTTAATAATGCCCCGAATGTGCACTTCTGGTCCATGCTAATCAAAAGTCCATCAGCTAAAATTCAATATGGTAAACTAGCCTATCTATGCTCCTATCTATGCTATTTAGGTTTGTGTTTAAATGAAATCATTATAGCTAATCGACACGAATGAATAAAATGTTTCAGTTGACCTGAATCTGTATTTATGGTCCCATGGGGCATATGACCTTTAGGATGTAATTCTGTGGATTGGTGTGTTTGGGGAATGAGGTTCTTAATTAGATTCTTTAGGAGGTAATGGAATTCATTCATCTGTACTTTAAATTACTTTTCATTGACTATATAATACACCATTTAGAAGAATAATAGGTGTAAGAAATTTAAATATTTTAGGTTGAATTGCAGTGCAGCAATCCCCCCAAATTTGTTAATAAATTGTATACTGCTGTATCTGGAAAGCTTTTTTCCTTTTCTTACAGTTAAGCAAGTTGTTTTATACAGTGTTTAGAAACATCCATTTCTATTCATACTGTACTAATGTTTGCTTTCAGTGACATTCATCACCCTGTTACTAGCTTTTACGTGGACATGCTTAGGTACTTAAGCCTTGTGGTTTCTGAATACGCTGAGTTTGTCTGAACAAGATAAACTGTGCAATTTGTATAATAATATGGATTATCATCAGTATCTGTGAAGACTACAGAAGTATTGATGGTGGAAGTGTTTTCCTCAGCTGCGTTAAATAGAGCTCTGTATGGAGCTCATGAGTTCTGTGAGTGAATGAGGTAATTAGTTGGATGATGAGGACAATATTCCATGGTGTCAACTGGCAGTCTGATAGCACAAAGAGTGAATGTTCACATTGTGAATTTTGGAGCCAAAGCTATATTGAATAGGTAATAAGATTTAGTGAGACATTAATATAATGTCAGCCAACAATCATATTCTGACAGAGCAAAGAGTATTTGTAAATAAATTATTAACAAAATCATCAGATTTCAGTCACTGAATAAATGTTTTTTTGTGTGTATGTGTATATATGTGCATATTTATAGCTGTATGTATGCACATATATATGTTATGAATGTATTGCCTGTGACTGGACTTAGCTAAGTATATAAAATCTCTACCTTGTAGAAAAGATCTCTTAATGTTCATATTTCTGATAATAGTTTATTTTCTATAGAAAGCTGCTGTTTCCAAGGCTACATTTTTATGACTGAGATAGCTGAACTTTTCAAATGGGCAAAATGGCAAGTCCTGTTTCTCTCCAGGTGTTACGTTTTAGCACACACAGCTTGCTTATGTAGTAGTGGTTCCATGTCTTCATAAAAAGGGGGTGAACAGGAGGAGAAACAGGAGACCAGGAAACTCTGATGCTTGCCAGCTGATTACCCTCCCACACTTGACCTGGAAAGAAACTATTTCTCCTCAGCTAATATGTTACACTTAAGATGGTGTGCTTGTTTTTTCCATAGAAACAAATTCAGAGATACACAGTGCACTGATGTACCAAAAAATTATCACACAATCACAGGATCACAGAATGGCAGGGGTTGGAAGGGACCTCTGGAGATCATCTAGTCCAACGCTAGGTTCACCTAGAGCAGGTTGGACAGGAATGCATTCAGATGGGTTTTGAATATCTCCAGAGAAGGAGACTCCACAACCTTTCTGGGCAGCCTGTTCCAGTACTCTGTTACCCTCAAAGTAAAGAATTTTTTCCTCATGTTGAGATGGAATTTTCTGTGTTCCAGCTTGTGCCCGTTGCCCCTTGTCTTGTTGCTGAGCACCACTGAAAAGAGTCTGGCCCTATCCTCTTGACGCTCACCCTTTAGATATTTATAAGCATTGATGAGATCCCTCTCAGTCTTCTTTTCTCCAACCTAAAGAGACCTAGGTTTCTCAGCCTTTCCTCACAAGAGAGGTGCTTCATTCCTTTGATCATCTTTGTAGCCCTCTGCTGGACTCTCTCTGGTAGTTCCTTGCCTTTCGTGAACTGGGGAGCCCAGAACTGGACACAGTACTCCAGATGTGGCCTCACCGGGGCAGAGTAGAGGGGGAGGATAACCTCTATTGACGTGCTGGCCACGCTCTTTTTAATGCACCCCAGGAGACCATTGATCCTCTTGGCTACAAGGGCACATTGCTGGCTCATGGTCAACTTGTTGTCCACGAGGGCTCCCAGGTTGTTCTCTGCAGAGCTGCTTTCCAGCAGGTCAACCCCTAACCTGTACCGGTGCATGGGGTTATTCCTCCCCAGGTGTAGTACCCTACAATTGCCTTTATTGAACTTCATTAGGTTCCTCTCCATCCAACTCTCCAGCCTGTCCAGCTCTCGCTGTGTGACAGCACATGGTGCTGGTGTGTCAGCCACTCCTCCCAGTTCTGTGTCATCAGCAAACTTGCTGAGGGTACACTCTCTCCCCTCATCCAGGTCATTGCTGAAGATGTTGAACAAGACCAGACCCAGTACTGACCCATGGGGAACACAGCGAGTTACAGGCCTCCAGCTGGACTCTGTGCTACTGATTGCAACCCTCTGAGCTCTGCCATTCAGGCAGTTCTCAATCCATCTCACAGTCCACTCATCTAACCCACACTTCCTAAGCTTACCTATGAGGATTTTATGGGAGACAGTGTCAAAAGCCTTGGTGAAGTTGAGGTAGACAACATCCACTGCTCTCCCCTCATCCACGCAGCCGGTCATGCTGTCATAGAGGGCTATCAGATTGGTCAAGCATGATTTTCCCCATGGTGAATCCATGTTGACCACTCCCGATAACCTTCTTTTCCTCTACATGCTTACAGTTTACCTCTACATCCAGGATGAGCTGTTCCATCACCTTTCCAGGGATGGAGGTGAGGCTGACTGGCCTGTAGTTTCCCAGGTCCTCCTTGCCTTTTTTGAAGACTGGTGTGACATTAGCTTTCCTCCAGTCCTCAGGCACCTCTCCTGTTCTCTATGATCTTTCAAAGATGATGGAGAGCAGCTTCACAATAACGTCTGCCAGCTCCCTCAACCCTTGTGGGTGCATCCCATCAGGGCCCAAGGATTTGTGAGAGTCAAGTTTGCCTAAATGATCTCTAAACGGATCCTCCTCGATCAAGGGAGAGTATTTCTTTCTCCTGTCTCTCTCTCTGACCTCCAGAGTTTGGGATTCCTGAGGGCCAGCCTTAGCAGTAAAGACTGAAGCAAAGGCATTCAGTAGTTTTTACAAAAGCATGGGAAGTATCCTCTTAAATATTTTCTAGTTAAAAGGTGCTTGTGGAGAGTGCATGTGGCTCCTGGAGCAACAAAAATATTTTAGACTTGCTGTTGATTTTACATCTTTTTCCTCTTCCAGTTCCAAGCAAATAAAAAAGGCTTGCTCATTTCTTTACAGAGGAAAGGACTAATTTGACTCAAGAAGGTGATGCTGGAGATGCAAGAGGTTGCCAGTGGCTTCAAGCCAGGAAATAACATTTGTAAAGAGAAGGTGTATGTTTTCCTTTCTTATGTGGCATTAGGTAGTGAGTCGGCATAGCTACAGAATTTTGGTGTTGTCTTTCTCTCCCCATGAAGTCCAAACACTATCCTGTCCTCACAGGGAGGTTGCAGGGAGACAGATGGTAATTAACTAAGTATTGGCAGATGTTGGCATGAGGCTTAACATCCCTCCCCTTTTTGCAGGTCTTCTTGAGCACTGAATATAGGGTCAACATGACCATCCTTTCACTTTGACATAAAGGCTTCAAACATATGCTTGGAGAAGCTGTTCTGTTTCCCTGTCTTCCTTTCCTCTCCCCCTTTCATGAGATATCCAGATCATCTATTGCAATTATGTCTCTGAAATGAGGCCAGTTGTGTGGTAGGACATAAGTCTACCACTAATTCATTGATAAAGGTTGCCAACAAAGTTCGTGTTTGAACTAGTGCTTAGACACTGAGAAGCAAAAAGCACCATGATAACTGCTCTTACTCAGCCCAGAGGACTCAAAAGTCTTGGGTCTGGATGATAATTTAAAAAAATCTTAGTAGAGAATATAGACAGTTATCAGAATTATTTGTAATAATAACTATTCAGATGATCACCTAAATATTTTCAGGCATTTCATTTTCAGCTACAAGTAAAAAATCTTGGTGGGACTCCGGGGGAAAAAAGCAATACAAAAAAATCACTGTACTGTTATTGAAAACCTAACTTTTACTCTAATGAAGGTAGCCTTGGGCAAGAATGGGTAGATGGCCTTGGGCTGAAGAGTTCTATTGAATTCTTGCCTCTGTCAAACATTAAGTGTGTGAACTTGGCTACATCACTTCTTCCCTTTTTTTTTTTCCTTCCTCATTCTTACCTACACCGGGGATCACAGAAAAAATTATCATTTCTGAAAACTGAAACATGATCGTTACATATAAGTACTAAACAGAAATACTGAAACAGCAACTTTTAAAATCAGTTCTGATTCAATGATGATTCTTCTGGATCAGACAAAAAATTACTCATTAACAGTTGTGGGGTTTTTAATGACCCTGGGCTTGCTTCAGTTGTTTCACCTCAACATCTGGAAATGGAAACAATTGCATGACTGAGGCAAGCTCACAGGGAGACATGGAAGCTGGGAAGAGGATCACCTGCCCTGTCCCCAGTATTTCCCACAATAAAGCATGGCTTGTCCCCAGTTGCCTGTATCAGGCACACTCCTGTCCTGCCATGCACCTAAGGACCATGAGAAAGGCCAGTGTGTAGAAGGATAGGAAGTGAAATTGTTAGTGGGAAGTATTAAAGATCTTGTAGCTGTAGTAATTTCTGCATAGACAGTGGAGAGGTACAAAAATACATAAACAAATTCATCTCTTAACAATGAAGGACACCAGCAGGTTGCTGGGGAAGCCAGACTGATGGGATGCAATGGATATTTGAAAGACAAGTATCACTCAGATATCTGCTGTGGAAGATCTAAAAGGACAAATCAAAGAGAAAAAGGAGTCAGTGATCTTCTATTAGGAGTTAAAATTACAGTTTACCTCGGGAAGATGCAAAGTTCCTGTGCTAAACTATTTTCCCTCTAGTATGGAGAGCAGCACCAGACACCGCAGCACAGGGTCACAGAGTGGAAGGGAGGCTCTGAGCATCATACACAGAGGAGCTTTGTAGCAAGGAAGAAATGGAGAAGAGCGAGTAGGGGGACAGCTATGGTGTGCTTCTGGTTTGGAGGGCAAACATTCCCTGTGCTGGACTGAGTAATTCCTACACAGGAGTATCAGCTTTTGGTCAAGGGATTATTTTGAACTGAGGATTGGAAAGCATATTTTTTTATAGAGGTCCAGCTTGGGTTGCTTGAATATTTCAACACAAAAGTACAGATTTGGTTCTGGTTTCAGGAGAAACAACAATTTGAGACAGTATTTTTGGGTTGGGTTTACACTTGGCTTAATTCAGCACATAGCAAGGATGGTTCACTTTGTAGTCAAGTGTCACAACAGAAATAAGCTGCTGAATTCTGTCTCCCCATCCCTTTTCTTGACAGCTGAAATCAAAGAAGTAGAGGTAATTCTACCTTTAGGCAGTCCCTTCCCCACACCTACCAACAACCTCCAAGTTGTGAACCAGTTGGCAAGAAGATTGAACTACCTTCAACACGTGTGGTGGCAGAACATTATGGGAAAAGCAACGTAGCGTCTTCCCATATTGTACCAGTGCATAAAAGACTTCACTTTTCAGAGCTGTCAGTCTGTCATTTTCACGAACCCTACTGCATGCAGTGAATTATTTCTTTTCTCCCCTCAGACTAAGACTATGCATTTAAATTCCTATGTTTTCTTACTTAAACATTTTCGTATCTTTTCTTGTCTAAAAATAAAATCTATGATTTTTGGTTTTGAACTTGCATTTTATAGAATTTGGAAGGGAACATGGTTCCTCAGACTATGTTCATTGCTCAGCCAGCAAGGTGACATTTAAACTTGTCTTAAAAAGAAAAGAAAAAAAGAAAAAAGTATCAGACAGTGCAATTATGTTGTTGTTCCATCTATGCACCTTTCCCCTCCATTTGCATGCACTTATCTTCTCCGGGTTGCTGAGCCAGCTGTAGAGCCTGCAGGTGGAGAGTGCTGTTCTATAGGGCACCTGAGTTAGAAAGCTACCCCCTGAAGCTGTGCTGGAAGTTACCATCCCACGTGTCTCTTATTAAACTGCAAAAACTTATCTTAAATATGGACAGTTTGCTTATATCTTGGAGAACTTTGATGCAACAGTCCTTGTCAATCAGCACAGGAAAAACATTGAGCAGCCTATATGTTTCTGAGTGTGTCAGTCTTGCTGCCACTGTTAAGCATATACGATTTCTTCTACAGTATTCTTCTTCTAAGCTTAGGTTTATTTTCATTATTAATATAGAAACTCCTGTTCAGAATGTGGATTTCTTCAGTGCAGCTCCTTCTAGCACATTGTCTTACACTCCAGTTTTGGAGGCACCCTCAATTCCTTGTCCTTTATCACTTTTTAGGCAGAGTATTTGTGCCAATAGAGTTTTTTTAACTGGGACTTGATTTTCAATCTTTAGTTTCATCTGTCCAGGTGTGACAGAACTGTTTATACCAACAGAGAGAAAGCATGCAGTAAGCTAATGCTGAAATAATTGCTAATTGCCATCCCAGTGGCTCTACCAAGAGATAGCCACAAACCATGTGTTTTGTCAGGTCTGCAGTATTTTCAGGTCAAAAAAATTGCTTGCTTGTTTAAAAAGAAAGAAAAACTTTACATTTTTGAAATGTGGCTTGTCCTGATTGGCGTTTAAACTAGCAGTGCAAAGGCTTTGGGTCAAATATCTTAAAATTGAGACAAAAAAAAGTAAGCCTGTATATTTATGACAGTGCAGTGGTATTGCAATTTTTAAAAGGCAATGTGTGTATTTGATGGTCATACCACTGGCAGAGTTCTGTTACTAACTAGATTAAAACAGAGAAAATAGACAGTCTTTCAGTGGAAGCACAGGATGAAGAATCTACTTTTAACTGAGCCAGGGGCCAGTTCTTACAGGACAGACATTTGATATATGCATTATAATACATGGTTATCTATCTTTCTTTAAAAATGGAAAATGCAAATATGGCTGAGTAATTTACATAGCATTCAGCTAAACTTACAAAATCAAATAATAGGTTACAGTAAGGTGGAAGCCAGCATGAAATCAAAACAAAGCTTTTCAGGACAACTTTCTATCAAGATATGGACCCTTAAATTTATAGATAGGAACTCACTGAGTGTTTCAAAATTATATAGACAGTTGAGGCATGTAAATCTGGCTGAAATGTGTAGAAATGAGGTTCCTGTGCAGCTACTTGCTTTTGAAAGTCCTCTTGGGTTCTGTGTATTGGACTCACTACTGTGGAAATCCATTTCTTAGCCACATTTCTGTTGTTTCCTGGAACGGAAATGCTGAATGAGGATCCTCCAGGGACGTGAGAGTGGATGCTCTCATGGGCAAAGGAACGGTTGTCCTGAGAGACTTCCCAAGAAAGCATCTGTGTCCTGAAACACAACTTGGCAGATCTACTGGCTGTGGTAGGGCCTTAGGGATGTACAAAAAGGCAAACTGCAGAGGTGAGGGGTAGCTCTATAGAGGTTAGAGAACTCAGAAAACCCTCTGTAATTCCAGACCACACAGCCAGGGCTTCTTGATCTTGCTTGTCATTTATGATCTAACGTCTATGTTGTTGTGCGGTGGGTAGTCATAATTTTAAATGTAGTGACGGGCCTGTGAGGAGTTGCCCCAGTTTTGAAGAGGCTTGCTCTTTTTCTTCTTTCAGAGAAGACTAAAATCAGTTCATATCCTATTTTGATTTTGCTCTTCCATGGAACACTTCTTCTAAGAAGCTTTCTTCTTTTCTTGCAGTCCTCATTCCATCCCAGATCGCCTGCGGATCAGAGTGAACAGGATTAATTTACAAGAATATGAGGGGCTACATTATGACAAGGACAAACTCCGGGAAGCTTGTAAGTTGAAAGAAGCCAGTTTGTAGCTGCTTTTGGTACAACGCTCTGTATGAATGTTACATTAACAAAAAAACCCCAAAACAACAACAACAAAAACCACCCTAAACACAAGGTCATGCATACATTTTCGGATGAGTCATGTGGAGTGTATATTCATCTGTCTGTGTATATATGCACATACATATTCCCTCGCTATAAATACTCTCTATCTAAAAAGCACATAGAGGGAATTCACCTGTTTTCTTATTTAACTATTCCTTCTGCAAGTTGATTTTATTTACCGTAAAATAAGTGTTTCTCACACCTGGGTTTTTTTATTCATGTCTTTCTGTTGATTCTGCTGGGTTTCTACTAGCATGTGAAACTATTCAAGATTTTATGATTAGCATCAAATTTGAAACTGAGTGGGGAGACCATGATTAATTTCATATTGAGAATGTGCTCTGACCTTGAATGTGGCTCTTACACAGGTGCATTTATCTTGGGAAACAAATCTGGCTTCCCCAGTCCATTATTCTTTAACAGTCTTCAGTTTTCCACATATGAGAATAATCACTGTTTTGTTTCCTCATATAATGGTTTAATTGCCACATTCAGGGGTAAGTCAGAAGCAGACAGACGGTTGCTTTGGCAACATTGATGATGATGATCCATACTTAAAAGTGGAGTTCCTTTCCTTGGTGACACACAGAGTCATTAATCAATGAGGGACATGGCTGCTTGTGATAACAATTTAATAGTCTTGTTCATGCATCTGGCTCATTATTCATATTAAATTACAAGCATGACTGTTTGTTGTGCAACAAAGCTTCAGCTCCCTCTGTAATACAGAACTCTCTGGTAATTACAGGATGACAATCCTTTTAATTGCTTTGCTTATCTTACTGTTGAAAGACAGTTATACTGTTTCACTTTCACTCCTGTAGTGCCACCCCTCCTTATTCTCCCATTTCACTGGCTCTCCTTCCAACAAAAGAACTGAAATGGCTTAAATTTTACTATAGGTCCTGACAGCCTTTTCTGAAGTTTCTATTAGTGGATTTTGGTCACAATTAATGCAATCAAAGCCTTCATCACTGGACTGAGAAGAATTTTAACAGGATGAGGATTATGGCTCACTGGAGAGGAATTTGCTTCAAGTTTAAATTGAGAGTTTGACCTTGAGTGGACCTTGAGTAGGCCATATGGAACCCATGTCTATCCAACCCTGTCAGAAACAATCTGGTTCACTCGATGTTTCATCCTACGGTTTCCCATCTGAGGAGAACTATCCTCATACATCCTCACTATGGACATAAATTTTGTATGTGTGTATTTAATATGTATTATATAGTCCTTAAAAGCCATTTACATGTTCTGACACGAAATATACACCTTTCTACACTGTTGTCACTGCAGTTATAAATGAGGATTTTTGTTGTCACCTGCAAAAAATCATAATGATAACATTATAAAAAATACCAGAGAATTATCTAGAACCTCTGAGATTTGGTTTTATGTTACACATGCATTTGATCACTTGCTGGATGTGTGCTTAAGAGTTTTGCATTCAAAAAGCAGATGTCCATGAAGAGTTAAACAGACATTGGCGGGCTATTTGCAGTAAGACCCTTTTGTCTCTCTCTCTCAAGTTGCTGCATGGCCAGCTTGATAATATAACATAGCTGGACTGGAGTATTCTCCCCAGATATTTTTCATGAAGTTGTTTTTCCCATCTGTCCTCCTTTAACTGTCTCAGTAATGCTTGTCATTACTGTTAACGTATGGGAAAGCAAATAATATCCCCATCAAGCTCAAATAAATTGGAAAAGATACCTTACCTTACCCTTTTCAGTTATTAGGAATGTCCTGTGTAAGAACATATAACTTACAGCATACACTGATGGTAATCAGCCTACTTCTCTAGACATAGATAGCTTAAGCGTCTCCTATCAGAATTATCCAACTTTTAGTTTTCAGGAGGCCGATCTTGATTTGAGGACTTCCGGGTGATGCTAACTATGACTGAAGGAAATTATGTATGGGAAGAGAAATGCTCTCTAAACAGTCAGAAACCAAACTGTTTTAAATATTCTAGCCAGCTCCTTGAATTCCATGAAGTAAAAAATGGGAAACCCCTGTAGTTCACTGAGCACAGACCTAACGTGCCAGTTTTCCTGTGACTTGCTGCAAGGTGCTTGCATCTCTTCTGGAAACTGAGGCATAGCCAGTCATCAAGCTGCATGGAGACTTAAGTTTTCATGAAGAAGGAAGCTAGAAAATCACATAAATCTTCCTTGTAAGAAAAGCAGATAACCATTTAAAATGTATTCAATTAGCTATGTCAGAAATGCAATTAAAATGGCTTTCTGGTGGCAGGTCGATGGATTGCTGCCTGCCTGGCTCTATCATATGCTAAATACTTACATGATATAAGTGTGCTGACTAGGTCCTCATCACCAAACCATTTCATGGAGCATTACCGCTAAAAGTTACTTGGCTAAAGTGGGAGGAGGGGAGTGCTGAGGGAGGAGAAGCGACTCTCCAGCTTTTACCAAAGAAAGTGATTCTGGAGGGAAGGGAGTGGAAATAAATAAATTTCCATGGCAGGTGAATAACTGAAATTTTGTCAGTCTGAATTAAAAATTTAAATGCTGATAATATGTGTGCACTTGCAAAATACAAGAGCACTTGTACTGGGCCCTGTTTCTACAATAGGGTTTTTACAAGGCCTGTTACTGTCAGTGGGGTTAGCTTCCTTCAGCATGACTTGACCTCTCAGATGCATGTATGTCTCACTAGGTGCTTGCAAAAGGCTCAATTTACATATCTGTCCAAGCTTTGGTGGAACACCTACAACTTAATTTCAGAATACTATAATTACTGTCCATTCCCTGCCTACAGGGATTAAAGCACTTTTACCTCCCTAAATCGTCTGAAAACCAAACCCAAATCTCACAGCCACCTGACCAGGAAAAGGAAGCCAGTTAATAATGAGTCATGCTGTTATCCCTGAAGGAAAAATAGCAAAGAAGCTATTATGGTTTTTTGCCTATTACATGTCTCCATAATAGAGTTTTGAAAGCTCAGACATCAGTATAATAATCTGGATCATTTTAACTCACAGTAAATACATTTCACTCCCCTTGTTTGCTTGAAATACTGATTTGATTCTATCAACTACTTCACCTAAAATTGCACTTCCCAACATATAACAACTCATCATACAACCTGTTCCATGAAGATTAATCTTCACACTGCTGGAGGAAGACACCTCATTTTGAAAACCTGAGCAATTAAAGAATGTCATTTTGTCCTCTGAAGGGTGTGACCATTCTTAGCCTGTTCTTCTTCTGTTGCTTTGTACTTTTCTTGTCACTGCAGCTGGCACTTAACCAAGATGCCGTTTCTGAATTGTCCCTTTCTTCCTTCCCCATGCTCCTCCTTTTCTCCTTCTTTCTTTCTTCTGTCAACATCTCAGTGTTGGCTGTGGGATGATTGATGATGGCAGAGAGGATGCTTATTGATCCTTCAGTGAGGAGGGGTGAATGCTTCCGTGTGCTCCTTTAAGAAAGGGATATATGCTGGTATTTTAGTTATTTTGTAATGCTCTTTGCTGCAAATACAATTGTCTTCTCTAACACTTCCTTATATATGCCCCAAGCACTTGTCACCCTAATCACCAGCTTCACCACCTTCTGCCCAGTATGACAGTTGTACATTACATGACCATAACCAAGACTATCATATTCAAAAAGTAAGTTGGATTGATGTTTCTAGATGGACAGAATTTAATTCTGTCTCTTGCCTGCATATCTTCTGTGCACTCTCTGACTTCCTGTTGTTGCAGGAAAGTGTGATCCAAAGCAGCATTGTAGAGGAACAATTGAGTTATTTTTGAAACAGCAAATTCTTCTGTTTATGACACCCTATTTTCCCCTTTCCGATGTTACTAAGAAATTCCTGACAATGGAGGAATATGCAGAAATTAATTATATTTTAAAAATCCCACAAAACAACAACAAACCAACCAACCATAAACTAGTTAGTGATCAAGTGGTCTCCAACCCTTCTTAGTCCTTCCTGTCAACACTTGTAGATTTGCACCATGAAGATGGAGCCATGAAATAGCTCACCATCAGCAGAAGCTGCACAGTTTTTTGGTTTTTTGTTTTGTTGTTGTTGTTTTAAATAGGATATGTCAATTCTTGCTGCTCTTAACTTGTTTTTTATTCTCTAGCCACAGAGAACCAACCTTAGTTTGCTCAATACCACTAAGATTAAGGAGGAATAATACCTGACTGCAGTGGTAGCAGTATCAGAAATAACTCTCAGCTCTGTAACAACTCCGGGTCTCCCACACGGTCTTTTACACAGAGGCAGCTGTTGCTTATTTCCTTTTCAATAAAATGTCATGCTAAATTAAAAAACAATTTTTGAAGAAAATTTAGTTCCATGTGTATAACAATTGAACTAGCTGCAATATAACAATCCTTTTCTCTGCAGCCTGCTTGTTTTGCTTGTGTGGCAGTGGGGGATGGTGTAACATGATGTGATGTTAACCTCAAATTCTTGTCTCTCTCTGATTATATCTAGCCAGAGGTCTATATTGCATATGTTCCCACCTTTAATTTCTGTGGGTTATCTGAGGGTTTTAGGGTCACCCTAGGAGTTCTTATCCAAGGTACATGGGGTGACGAGCTTGTGAGTCATTTGGGATGCGTACAGATACAGAGATACAGTAGCTTCCTCATACCAGCGATATACTTACCACGGTTTGAGAGTCACTGATCTATGAAATACATTCTGATACTTTAAAACTCAGGGATATGGCAGAGGAAGTTAATTTTGAGACTATTCCATATGATTGTGGACAACTAGCTAAATAAGAAAAGGTCAACACTGAGGACTTTGTATTTACATCCTGAATATCCATAATGTAAAGGGCATAGGGGAACAGAGGACCTCCTGCTAGGTGGCTACTATGGTGAGGGAAACCTGAATTAGCAGATGGAGTCAGGACAGGGGAGATTAGCCACTGAAGGAAGTATGCTCATGTTGGGAAGCAACTTTGATCTGGATGTATTTAGAGGAGATGGGTTGTGTAGCTACAAATCTTCTCTTCCATCCTGTAAAGGAAGCAAGTAAATGGGTCAAGTATTTGTCAGGAGGTCTCTTAGAGGACATGGTGGCTTATCTGTAGATGTTCTGTAAAAGGCAACATTACCTGCCGACTGTCTACTAAATTTCAGTCTGCATAAAAGTCACCGCCTTGCTCTAACAGCTTTGTTTTCTCAGCGTGTGTTGTGTAGACATTAGCTAATTCATGTATTTCTCTGTCACAGTGATTTAATAAGATCTGAAACTGAGAGGGTTGGATGGGTTGCTTAAAGTCACCCAGCAAGATGAAACCAAGAGGGTAAGAAGTCAGTAGCGAGTTAAATTTTGGCAGCTCTGCTGCCACTGAGCTCCTAGATTCTCATGCTGGTATATACAGATGCAAACCACTGATAAATGTTTGTCACTGAAACAGAAATGACAAAAAGAGGAACGTGCCAAAGGCATTGTTTGTGTCAAAGAAAATATCTTTTTGCCTTTTGAGGGATGAAACCTTGTGGGCTCTGTCCAAACAGCACAGTGAATTACATTTCTCACTTTGACTGACCTGCATATGCACACACACATGTATGCATTCAAAGATCAGAAAGACACAGGAGTACAACAGAAGAGAGAGTAGGATGTGATCAGATAATTAAATGGAGTAGCATGATGAATATATACACAGATGCTGAAATAGGCAACTTCAGTCTTGGCTTTTTCTAACTTTAAGCTCCTGATCTTACAGTCATAGTAACATTTATTTAACATGGTATGTTGTTGCCTGGGTTGGGAGGAAGGAGTAAATCCAAAGTATTGAAATCTCATCTCATATCACTGAGTTACAGAATCATAGAATGCTTTGGCTTGGAAGGGACCTTTAAAGATCATCTAGTTCCAACTCCCCTGCCATGGGCACGGACACCTTCCACTAGGCCAGGTTATTCAAAGCCTCATCCAACCTGGCGTTGAACACTTCCAGGGATGGGCCATCCACAACTTCCCTGGGCAACCTGTTCCAGTGTCTCACCACCCTTATTGTAAATAATTTCTTCCTGATGTCTAATCTAAATCGACCCTCTCTTGACTTCACATGGGGCGTATCTACATTCAACGTAGTCCTCTGCCTTTTGAGCTAGTGAGGAAAATGTCACCTATAAGTTTGCCATCTCCTTTAAACTGGAAGAGATGGACAGTAATACAAATAGATGTAAATATATATTTACCCTAGAAGGGTGGGGAAATACAAGGATATTAAATTCCATTTCAGACTTTCCAGGAAATCATGCTGTAGTTTTTCTTTCTGGTATACACTTTTCTGTGAGATTTTTCTGTGCATATTCTAATTCTCTCATTTCTTTTCCTATTGCTTTTCTGATTTGATTTCCTTTTATCTTTTCAGTCCTGGCTGTCCCCTTTGGCTATCCCATCCCACGCACATCCTTCCTGTTTGTCTTAGTCTGTTTCTGCAGATCTCACAGCTCAGGTTCCTGTTCTTTTTCCTAATCCTATACCTTTACTTATTGTTCAGCCAGAACTCTTCCTTCAGCTCTTAGTCCTGACATCCATTCCCCGCCAGTTGCAATTCCCAGCTCTTCATAGTTTTCTTTGTATAAACTATTTCCTTTTGTGTGGTGTTTGGGACAAGTTCTCTCTTCACTTGACTTCGGCAGCTTCTTCCTTTTTGTGGCAGGGTATTGGTGAAGTCACTGAGAGCTTGGAGGGGATGACCGCCTTCTCAAATGTGGTCTGGTTTAGTCTGATAACCTCCATTGTGTTTTACCTCCTGACATGTGAAGATTTTAAAACTGGACCATTAGCACCAAGAAAACTAGCAACCAAGGAACCTAAGGAGGCATAGTTTTTGTCAGTATAATAAACAAAAGGGTTCGGAAGAGACACATGGCTTAGATTTGTGTGGTAAGAAAATCCTTTTGTACAAACTCAGTTGTATTAAAACCATACTGGGAAAGCTAAATCTCATAATATAAATGTCTGAATATTTTAGAATTCTCTCCCAAGAATTTACTTAGTCCTTCACATTTCTTATATCAGTAGAAACCCCTCAGGAAAATGACTTTTTTATAACATCTTCAGTAGTAAGGATCCTTTATTTGCTACATTAAACATTTACAACCCAATGTCTAATCTCCCCAGTCCCCTGAGGTATGTCAGACTTGGAATGAGTTTTCCTGGCATTCACATCTACCTTAATGATATGTCTTGAGGCTGTTTTGTTTGGGATTTGAGTTGGTTAATCATGGTGTTTAGATCACAAATTGAGTCCTTTCATAACAATAAATGGGGAAGTTAATTGAATTTTATTTTTTCTTCATGGTGTCATACGCAGTATATTCAGGCTTCTTCCATTCGTGTTCTCAGTACTATTAAAGAGTTTCCTAGCTTTGGGTATTCAGCATAACGGGCAGTTAATAGGTGGAAGAATTCTTCTTTGTTTACAAATTCCATAGCTAATTTCATGAGGACTTAGGAAATCACTACTAATCTTGCAGTCAATTAGAGCCTCATGCTAGCCATACTGATGCACCTACCCCACCCTCCTCCTGCTGATACTCGGTTTTGGTTAGTGTTACTGGGAACAAAAAGCTTTCCACAATACTGGTTCAGAATACGCAGCAACTGTCTGCCTGTCTCATCTCTTGGGGTTCCTGCACTGCTGCTCATCACTGCAGCGTTAGAGTCTGTATCCACAGCTCCCTGAACAAAGTCCTTTTCACCATTCAGGGAGCACAAAGAAACTGGGAGCTGGATGCAAGGAGCCAGAAGAGCAGGCGCCTCAGGAGAAAAGTATCTGGTACTTGAATGCTGTGGCTTGGCTCATGATCTGAGACTATCCCTTATTCTTAGCACATTGGCATGTCTGGATATATTCATAGGAGTCGGCAGCGTATGGGTATATGGGAAAGTTGCTCTGCAGCGCCTGTGCTCTTAGTGTATGACTTTGTCCTCTCATCTCTCACCTGGCATAGCTAGTAATCACGGTGTCCTACAGCACTGTTCTGTACTGTCCACATCCTCATCCACACAGGGCTATTCAGAAAAGGCAGAAGTTCGTTTATTCCTGAATGGAACTGCCCACAATGACATTGAATGCCATACCTGTTAACTGTATGCCTTTAACAGATTCATCATTACTTACCTCATTTTGCCCCTGTTGCACAGCATTGCCCTATGTTTAAAATGGGCGACATTCCCATAGTTTCAATCCCATTATCAATCATTAAGGATTTGCTTTTGTTTTCAAACATCAGCTATTGTGAAGCCCTTTGAAAATCTTGGCCGCATTGTGCATACTTACTGTGGTTTATGATAAAAATAAGAGCTGGGAACATTTTTCTTGCTGAAAGCCAAATGGGTCTTGCAAAAAATCAAACCAAAAAAACCCACCACAAAACCACAAAAAACAAACAAAACGTTTGGGACGCCACATTTTAGCATATACTGTAGTGTTATCCAGTAATGACTTAAAAGATTTTTTCAAATGAGCATGAATGGAACCATTTGAGACCCACTTCATGCACCTTATTCCTTAGCTAGCCATTGACCCATAAAGTCATAGATTGTGCTAATTTAGGATTTCCAGGCAGTAAAAGTTGCACATCTCTTTTTAAGAACAAAGTCATCCAGTCCAGAATTGTTCTATGACCACCAAGAATAAATGGGACATAATTTAAGTAAACCTGTGGATCATGACTTTCTTCTTTGCTTGTGTAGATGAGGCCCATAAATGTCACTGCTAAACTATCTATTGCATATTAGTATTTTCTTTTCAGATATTTTGGTGGGTTTCTTTAGAATTCCAAATGTTCGTAAGGTCCTTCTCCTTTGGGCTGTCAGGAATGGTGATAGTAAAGGATTTCAGTTTTGTGTTAGCTGCATTGTTTCGACAGGTCAAAGCTCTGGTCCCCATTAAGTGCATATAGACCTCCACGAGGGAAGAAATTCAATAGAAAAGAGACAAAATCAGTGGTGACAGTTTATGAGGCAGTGGTGTAGCTCCCCAGTGCTCTGTAGCTGTTGGAGGTGTAGTCGTGTCTGCTGCAATTCACTTTTCAGTGCTATAAATGAATTTAACAAACGTTTCTTTCAGTAAGGGCTGCAGAGGGATCTGCTGAATTGAAACTAGATAGCCATTAAGTACTCTCTACCAAGAGCTTAAGGGTCTCCTGTCAGAGCAGGTTAAGCAATAATAAACACTAAGCAAAGAGAATCAGTCTGTAACCCAGAGTGTCGGAGCGCATAAAGCAAACCTGCGACTGACCCTTGTTCCACTCGTCTCTCAGTCTCTGTTCTGTAATGAAAAAATCTGGGAGGTCGCAATGAGCACTGCTCCCTTCTGGCCTTTCTGAAAATGAGCAGGTGGATTGGCATCACTATCAGATGCCAGTGTTGCTTCAGGAGAAGTGCGAGTTTTTCCCTTCTTCCCTGGTCTTCCTGCCTGTCCCTTCTTTATTTTCTTGTTTCTCTCTCCAGCTTTTTTTCCCCCTGCTTCTGGTTTTCCTGGGCTCATAGCTGTTCTGCTGTTCAAATCGCATTCCAAAACCAATGCTGGCAGCTTTATTGATGCGTCCCGAGAGCCCTGCACTGGTCTCTGAGGCCCATAATGACCTTGACTGCCGTAGGTGCTCCCCTACGCTTCTCCCTGAGACCACTGAGCTTCTATGTGCTTCTAGCCTTGGTGGGCCACAAAAATATAAGCCACATTCCCCATTATCTTTTAGTGGTGTCTTGTTCTCTTCCCAGAATGAAGACCGTCTTGGTAGATAAATCTTTCTCCCTCTTAATCAACTTCTTTTGAATGGCAGGAGGGGCTGCAGCACAGTTGTTTTTAATATTTATCCCAGAACTGTCAGTGACTTTAAGTTGCTTCTTGTTATCCGGTTACCAGAATTGTTTATGAATTGCTATCCTGCTCTCCTCCTGGAATACTTCAGATGAGGATTTAAATCTCTTTCCTGCTGCTCCCCTATTTTTTTTAGGCCATTGTTTGATTAAATGCCCTCCAGGGAGAAAAAAGAACTTCATTCAGTGATTCAGTTTTAGAAAAACAGGTACTCAAGAGTTTTCACTTGTTTCTTCTTATTTAATGAGATACTAGTAGGTAGCTCTCTTGGTACCCTCCTTGTGGACTCATATATCCTTTTTTGCTCTTTTGTTCTTTTTGTGTTGAGGTTGTTTTGGTTTGGTGGGTTGTGCGTTTTGTGGTTTTGAGTTTTCTTTTGGCTGCAAGAAGAGAATGGCGGTAGAAACCTAAATCCCCTGTTATTAAAAATGCTGCCCTCAGCTAAGGGGAATTATTTGCTCTGTTTTTACAAGTTGCCTTTTTTTTTCCTCTGAGGAAATATGGAGATACTTTGTCACTTTTGAGTCTAGATGGAATAATGTCTGGTTTGATTTGAAAGCAGCCTTACATCAAAATAACATGGTGCTGGACAGTTTTCTCTGAAATCAGGCTGTGACTTTCATTAGATTAAATCATTTTTGTACTCTTAAGAGTTCTGAAAATGAAATATCACTCCCTTATTTCAATGCATAAAAGCACCTCCCTAAACTCTTCTTCTGGGGTATGTTCCTTTCTTTGCAGTTAATAATGGATGTTGACATCAGACAATGAAGTACACAATTTAACTGAATCTATTTTAGTTTCTTCGGTATGAAAGACAGGTGAAAATCGGAATCTTTGATAATTATAAATGGGTGAAACTAATGATGAATAATACGTTCCTGCTTTTAAATGACTGTTAAGATTTAGATAGCAGAAAGCTTTTGTGAGGAAATTTAAAAAAAAAAAAAAAGCAGCATATTGCAAATCTTTTAACATTCAAGAGACCTCAGTTAAAGAGGTTTGTCTTTGTTTTTGATTTTCTAGCCATTCCCCTAGGAATTATAGTGGTACGAGGAGATTGTGACTTGGAAACCTGTCGTATGTACATCGACCGTCTGCAAGAGGTGAGGTTTTTATGAATTCAGGTATTAAATATTAATCTATGTTATGCTTTTTTCAGTTACGGGTGCAGAGGTCTAGTAGTTGCAACAACCATATATTAAGAGTTCTGCAGAATGCCTACCACTGAAAACAAAACTTTAGGGTTATGATATGATATTAAAAGCAGGAGTAGCACTGAAAAATACTTTCTAAACAGGAAATGAAAAGTCATACTGACTCCTTTTAAATGATAACAGAATTGACATGGATGGGTGTGTTTACTTCTCCTTGAATTGGAATGGAATACCAGGACTCTCCACATACCTTGCTGAAATTACACAAATTGCTGATTAGAAGGTGCGTTATGTAAGGATAAACATCGTGATATTTGAGCGGGTCTAATTATGCAAATGTCATTCTCTAATGCTATCATGGAGTAATCTGAGACGCCAATAAACACTACAAATATCAACTAGATATTTCCGAATACACAGAAATATATGCTCATGTAGCTAACAGTAATGTTGCTCTTACTGTCTTGAACACCTTGCCTCACGAGAGTTCATTCTACAATACAGCCTGGGAAATGGAGACTCCAAATGCCCCATTACCTGGGTAATTTTAAGTGTGGATGTATTTAGTGATAAAACTAATGGATTTTCATTAATATACTCGCTGATGTTTTAATCTTTTATTGATATCTTTCAATAACATTTACAAGTGTGAGGACATTACGTAGGTTTCTAAATAGGTGGTCGAGTTTACGCAGGAGCTGTGAACCTCATCCCTCCCACTGAACTCTTTGGGAGCCACTGAATTCTCTGTGGTTTTGAAACTCTGCACTTGTAGCATGAATATGGGCCTTAGTATCTCACTACAGGCTGTCACTTTTTTTGCATTTCAGCCAGAATTCCCTTCATCAAATGCATTTATTATCAGACGTAAAATCATATTGTAAGGTGATGCATATTTGAGGTATCCAGTGATGGAAAATTACAATTAAAGAATTGTGATCATGTTCTCAGCAGATTACAAATGTGATGTCATACTGAGCTCAGGCAAATTAATATCGCCAGTATTGGGTGACAAGTAGTTGTATAGCACCAGAGGAAGCACAGCTAGAAGTTCTGGTTGAATTACTCATAGTGGTTGTGGAGGAACTGTGTTTCTCCAACCTGTTGCAGGGTTTGTACTACTTTTTTTGTGCTTGATTTGGCTCAGATCCATTTGCTGGGAATGGAGGTGTTAAGGCTTTCTGCACTCTGCCAACTTGCATGCCAGCTGAGGAGCTATGGTCTGTAGGCTATGTCATGGACTAAAACTGTTTGACAAAACCTCTATTAAAATAAACCAGATTCCTGAACCCAGCTAAATATTGGGGTCATGTCATTCTGACATGACCGCCCTGACATGAGATTGTCTTAAAAAAGGGAGAACTGCCAGTGGCTTTCCTTAATACATTAATTACTCAGAAATATATGCAAAAAAAGATTTATGGATTTTAGCATCTTTTCTTTCATTTTATTGCTGATGTTCTGAATTTATATAGTTTTCATGGAACAAAGAGGTCCGTGATAAGGTAAAGATCCAGTAACATAATCTCTACATTTTTAAAACCATGTTTTTGACCAAATGCATGTAAACCTAAACTTTAAGTGAACTTGCCATGACTATTCTGTGGTGTTTGTTTCAGGGAGAAATACTTGCAAAATTGTGTTTGCCCAACCACTTCAGATAGTGGAACTGCAAACAGCTTTTGTTGCTTTAATTTTTTTCATCATTGGTGTGTCTTTCATCTTCCTACTAGGACCTACAGTCAGTAACTTCTACTACACAGAGAGTTCATTACCAGGTAAGATAAGCTTTTCTTTTAGTATCAGAACAAAGACAAGATTAACAATGTGGACTGCACTCTGCATTTGAACACAGGTTTTCTTTTTCTTAGATACCTGTATGTTAGAACAATTTCTGTTTATAATTTACCCTCAAATATTGGAAGGTCGTTCTGCGTTCCCTGGGACAATACTTTTCCTTGCAAACCTTATGGCATCATCTGTAAAATTAGCACAGCATGATGATGTGAGTGATACTGCAATAGCAGTGCCTCGTGTCTTGAAATGAATGAGACAATATGTCCTGTAGGACAAATGACAAAAGTAAAATTGTTTCTCTGTCTGAGAAACTGAACAATAACATGTTATATTGCATAGCTGTAGTAATAAAGTCTATCACTGAGAAAAATGGTGTGCTAGAAGGCCTAACTTCCTAATAATTCTGTGCACCAGTCATCTACCTTTAGTTTAACATAGAGATTTAATGTAATCCTCAGAGCAGTTTTTTTATCCATTCTGGGCCTAAATATATCTTTTGCATGTGGCAAACAGGTTTTAGTTTTAGGTAGCTATTTTTTAAAATTGGTCTCTTTATGTATTTTACAACCTCAGTGTACAATTTATGCAATACAGAACTTGGCTTTGCAGTTGGAAGTATTGTTCAAGAATGCATATTTCTCTCAGTAAAACATTGCACTGCACAGTGCTTAAATTGGGAATAAATAACTGAGACTAACTCTACCGACTCCTGAGCTGATCTGACATTAGCGCAGAGACTTGACACAAACAATGGCCAATTGACACAGCACCTAGGATCACAAGACAAGTTTGCATGGTGTTGATAGCCTTTTCCTAAATTTAACAATGCAAGTCTTGCTGGGATCAGCAGGAATGAGTTCACTGTGGAACATACAGAGATCCAGCTGACGGGAACCCATTGTGGTGAAATCGTAGATAATTTCTTGGAACCTAATGATTACCTGGGTGATACAGAATTCCAGTTTGGCCAGAATGCCTGTAAATGCACTGAATGCAGGAAGAGACAATGATAAAATGCAATTTGGCATGTTTTCCTGGAGTTGCCTTCTTCATACCAGTTCATGGTTCATTTCTGCATTTCCCTGTCCAATTTCAACCTCATATTTTTGACATTTGTATCAATCATTGTCCTGGAAATAAGTTTTAGAGCAGTGCTAGCGTCTAGTAGTTGGCTAATAAAACAGCATGTATTATTCTGTTCCACTCATTATAAATTAACCTAAGTGGCTGCTGACTGCTCCATGTGTAGGAAACTGCCTGAGGCAAAATGAAGAACTAAATCTGCGTGTATGGGGAGAGCCAAAAGAGAGTATGAAATGTCAGAAATCAGCTCCATATTTGGCTCTAACCTCTGCAGTTAAAGCAATATATAAATTAATTGGCTAGCCATCTCCTCCAGTGCATATCAGTGTGAAATCCCTAACATGCTATCAATTTTTTATGATGCTACATTTTGAATGCACCCCCCCTCTGTGTTTTGTTTTCAGTACTTGTTTATCCTGGATTCTTCAAACATTGGCTTATTCTCAGTGGGTAATTTCTGCAAACTGTCTTGTTAGGTTAATTTGAGGTTTGTTCCATGTTTGTTGGTATCCCTCTACATATTACAGAAAGTGGAAAAAGCAGGGGATAAAAGGCATGAATAAGGTACTTGAGTTGATGGAACTGTCTTCTTACCTCACTAATAAGGTGTCATGGGTACTTTTAGGTCTCATAAATGCAGTTCTGTCGCATGATTCCTTGCAGCTCAAAACATGGGGAGTCAGCAGAAACACCACCAAGCGCAGGTGCAAATAAGAAAAATTAAGCTAGAGTTGTTTTTCACTCTGTTTTGTTTCTCTAACGAGTTTAATGCTTATAAAATGTCATTCTTATGGGTCTGAGACTCCCCAAGCTAGTTCTGTGGTTGAACTGTAATGAAGTCTTGGAAAGAGCATATCACAATATGCAATTTGTGACTTGAATTTACATTTACCAGCATTATCCGTATCTTCATTTTCCCAGCATTATGTACTCTGCTAGGTCTATGAATTTTCACTTGTGTCTTCTCTTTGTATCATCGACCTTTTTAGCATGCACTGTTGTCTTTGGATGTTGTCTTCCTTTTGTCCTTTGTATCCCAGTCCTTACCTTTCCGTAAATAGTAGACTAAATATTAAGATACATAAAGCTTTGTGCATGTAGATACACAGACATTAGCAAACCTAGCGGATTTCAGAAAGTCCTTGACTCTCCCATATACACCTCAGTTGGATACAAGCAAACCTAAGCATCCCACAGCTCTGTAAGCCCGTGTTAGAGAAAGACATAGATGTGTTCTAAATCTGATGCTTAAACCACTGAAATATGTCATTTAGTCCCCTTGTGCAGACATAGTTCACTTTATGGAATGTTATCTTCATCTCTTCTGTAAAGCACAGAGGTTGGGGACAAAAACCTGTACATGAGGCCAAGGTTTATGGGATCAAGTAAAATCCGTGAGTCTGAATATGGGAGAGAATTGAGGCTGTTTTATTTTTGTCAGGATGGTATCATGCATCAGATGGAGGTATCACGCATCACAAGATATATGCATATATATTTTTTTTGGCCAAGCAAAGTCTGTAAGTTGCTGCAGTAATATTTCAGACAAAAACTGTTGCCAGGACTATAGCCAAATGCTAGGGTACTGAGGAAACAACAGATGAGTTGTCTGGAGCTGTCTTTACTTTTCTGTCCTGGATAATCAGAAAAGAAAGGCAAGGGCAATAATAGATGGTTCCAGTCAATCCCAGAGGCAGAAGCTAATAAGATGAATCTTGCAAAAGCTGTCATGATACCAAATGAAATTAATAACATTTTGTAGCAGCAGCATGCCAGGCACTGATATGCATTCACCTGGCTGAGAAATGAGTGTCCATCAAAATGCAAAACGCTAATCATCATCACAGCTGCTTGAAAACAACATAAAATGCATGCAGGCACCCTGGTGACCAGGAGGCTGGGGAAGCCAAGAACTTGTGTGTATCTGTACAACATCAGCGTGACCTCATTTTTTCTCAGGTGGCTGAAAAAATGTCACATACCTTTGTGTAAATCAAAGACCAATGTCTGCCTCTTAACTTGTGAGGGCATTATTTGCTCTGTAATCGATTTGGAAATTATTTTACCCAGTCAGATAGAAATGACAACTTCCTTCAGCATTCTTTGAAATTTTCCTGAGGTTGAAGAAAGCAAACTGCTTCTTCCCCACAGTCTTACTGACACATGTCTGGGCAGTCTGGGGAATTGAACTGATGAATCTCCCATTTTTCTGTTGATACATTATTTTTTTTTCTTAACTTTTTCTCACACATGGCTACTCAGCTAAGAAGTATTTTAGAAATACATCAGATTTGCAAAATAGTGAGATAAATTGCAGAGAAATATCTATTATTTCTAGGTATTCTTAATTATATAAACACTAGTCAGTAAAAGCAGAGGAAAATATATAGGAAACTGCGAACCTTTAAGAATCTGTATGAATGATCCAGATGTGTTGGATGTGTTTGATACATCATAAACTTTCATTTTAACTTAGTGTTTCTGCACTCTCCCTCTTCTTGTATACAAAGCAACCTCACTTTCCTCCTTCAAACCATGCCACGGTGCCAGCTGCCTGAGGGAATGGTGGGTTTCATGTCACCTGGAGTCTCTCACTTAGGCTGCATGCCTTTCTGAAAGGTCTGCTGTCACTCAGGCTGGAGTGGTGGATTTCTGTGTTATGCTAGGGGTTAAGCGTTCATAGCTCTGTTGTCCCTTCTGGCTGAAACCCCATGATTGTTTAAAATCTCTTTTTGGAACTCACTCTTTCAGCCAGCCTTTATTTTCTGGTGTTGGAACTTCAAACAACTACTCACCTGATATAGCTGTACAATTCCCAATGTGAAAAAAATTTGTTCTGCACCTTGCTGTCAGGAAAGGTGCTGGACTCCTGTGTGATATTCTGAGAAGTCCCAGTGAGATATCATTGTATCCTAGTCTGTTTTCACCAATCTATGCCCATGTTATGAATATATGTACATATACATTATTCACATTCTGTGATTTCTGTGCACAGCAATGCTTTTCTCAAAGATACCTGTCCTCCCCATTTACTTTCGTGACTTGTGATTTGGTATACCACTCTGTGGTGTGTAGTCTGAAGGAGGAGTAAAGTTTAATCTTGAGACAGGATGTGCCTGAATTTACACCGTTTGCAGATGTGCTGATTTTACTGCTTAAGATGTAAATAAGGATAGAATCTGGCTCTATACAAATTTTGGGTGTGTGCCCGAGATCCATGCTGTTGTGTTTTGCCCTGCGCAAATCTATTTGTGTTTAAACATTGTGTTCCGGTGGCTTTAGGAAGTTGGCTGGCCATCCACTGGCAGCATGGAGCAGAGCCATGACCACCCTCTGCTTTCTGAGATCCCTTTTGCCTCTCCAGCTCAGTGAGAGCTGAAAAAAGCAAGAGGCGGCCTGTTTAACTCCTTGGTGAGTACAGGTCAGGAAGAAGGCCTTAATTCCTCCCCAGTCATTTGGTTTGGTTCCTGAAATAATGTCCACTGGCTCCCAGGGAGACCGTCTTTTTAGCTAGAATGGGAAGATGTTGATGTAGGATGTGTGCTTGGCCAGCGGTGGTGGTTCCCAGGTCTGCACTCTCCCTATTCTGGGTGCGGAGAATAACACTTCTTTTACCCTGATGTGCATTTGAGACACACCAGGGACAGGTGAAGTGGGAAACTGCTTTGAGTGGCGGATCAGTACAGGCCGGAAAGAGTGTAAAAATACTGAGCTAGAATAAAGGAAGGTGACAAGCATACAAGAAACAAACATAGTAATTACAGTTCATGGCTGTCATGTACTGATACTGATATGTATGTTTTTGACTTCTTTCACCTCTCTCTGCTCGTGTGGCCCCACAAATAAAGGGGGACTGTAGACAGCTGAGAAAGCTGGTTTTGATGCAAAGCTTTTTGGTAGTGCTGAGTGGAAGGGAAGAGGATTGCTGAGGATGTGGCTGAAGCTAACCGTGTCAGTTTACTCTCTTCTATATCACGGTCAAACCCTGATGTTCGTGAGGACCAAATCCAGTGGGTTTGGGCTACGCAGGTTTTACATATTGTGCAATGTCAGTAGAGCAAAATGAAAAAAACAGATACTAGAAAATAGTCCTTTTTAGAGAAAAAAGTTTGTTATTTTTTTAATGTCATTTCCCTGCCCTATCCAGGACCAAGAAAGCTCTTTCCCCCGAGTACTTTCTGTTCAGAGGCTCTCTCCTAGATGGTGCTTCCTAGACGGTAAGTGCATCTCCCTTCTCTTGTGCCTATCATGCTACTTGCTTCTGGTGTGCATGTGAAGGATAGTGCATCTGAGGGTATTACTATGAAGGGGTAACTGTTCCTTCTTGTTACACTGAGTGGGCTAAAAAGGGGCTGGGTGCCCCCATTTCCTCTCTGAAAAATGAGGCCCTTCATCTCACAATCAAAATGTCTGCTGTAGCTTTGTCACTCCAAGCAGGCATGTTCTTCTAAGGGTGGTTAGAGGTTTGGTTTATTAGTGTCTCTGCTGTGATGAGCAGCACTTACTGCATGGCAGAGCCTGGAGTCGGAGTGCAGCCGGTTGTGGCAACATGCTGCTGCTGGTAGGGCTGTGTTCTTCACTCTGCTTTCTCTTTAAGTACTGTAGAGTTTAGGTGACACAAAGGTACCTCCCTTTCCCTGTAAGACAGCATTTCATGTAACTCCCTGGAGTGCTGCACTTGTATTTGACCCAGACTTTGTCAAAGCAGGCGGCTTCTCTGGGCTTTACATCAGGCTCCAGAGCACCAGAATTAGCAGCTAAGATGGATGGCATGTGCTTTTGCAAAAGCTTCAGCATGTGGGGGCTGAAATTTTTATTGTTCTAAACAAAAACAATTTCTCCTTAGCAATTTCTAATCACTCTTCCTTGTCTCTCATGAGGGAAATTGATAAAAAACATATTGAGAATCTGCTTGGGTTTTGGAGAAAGCTGGGTGGGTAGATGCATTCAGTTTATGTCCCCTGCAGTGCCAAAAACTACAGTGCTACATACTGTGCTCTTGTGTCAAAACTCCAGAATGAACGAATCTGATTTCACTGGCCAAACTAAACGCAAAGAAGAAACAAAAAATAACCCATCTGATGAAGCACATTGTAGGTGATGAAATACTTCTGAGTTTCGTGATATAAATTATGTGGCAGTGACATGATTCATAGTTGGTGCTTTATTTAGTGAATCTCCCCTATTTTCATGTGTTTTTCATGAGTAGCATAAATTTTCCTTGAGCGTATTGGTAATTCAGCGTGAATATCTGTGGCCATCCATTTGATTTCCAAAGAGCTCCCAAGCATGTTATTGTTCTTTAGATTCAAAATCTGAATTAATCCTATTAGATCCATCAATTTAATGATATGCTTGCTATACTCTCATTGGAACAATGCAGCTTTTTCTGTCACATTTTTAATGTAATCAATTCTTCTTATAAGCCTGAAATCCATTTTATATGTTTTTAAAATATTTATTTCAAGTTAATAATTTCAGTGAATATTGTTTTGTTAAGCCTCACCTTTAAATTCACCATTTAATGGGATAGGAATATGGATATAATGAATGAATCAGATTATGTTCTTGTGAAACTGCTGTGACTTCGCTGACACAGAGGTTGTCTTACGTGGTGGTGATTTTAGCTCAGCCCATCTTGTCCCCGCAGCTCTGCTCACACCATTTTCTTCACTGTGGCTCTGTTGTTTCTCTGTCTTGCAGCAACTTCTGCTGATCGTTTTTACCGCATTGACAGATCTCAGGTAAATCTTTATTCGGTTACCGTTTCTATAGATTTTTTTTTTTTTTTAAAGCGATGTCAAATGCAGCTTAAAATGAATTACCTGCCGTTCCTCCTGTGTATTCTAAAATGCTACTGATGTTTCATGGAGAGTAAAGAAAAAATTCAGGGCCATTTTTCACTTGATGTAATTTACATCGTTTCACTGAAGTTTTATATCTGCTGACTATCTGCCCTTCTGTTTACTACCAATCTGATATACAGATCAGAATTTTCTACATTTGTCATCCTTATCAAGTCTTACTAAGGGCATCTATGTGACACCAAAGTATTTGAATTTATCTTTTCACTGATGCTTTTAGTCACCAGAGGTCCTGATCCTCTGTGTGTGACATAGAATAACTATGGAAATTAAGGTGACGTTACAAGTTGAGAATTATGACCAGAGCTGTATCAAATATTCCTAAGGAACCCCAAAACAGTGTGTAGCTCCATTGGATTCAAACCTGTGGTATAGATTTGACAATCTGAATATATTTTCTAAAAGACACTTTGAAAATTTTACAGAGCTTTTGGTGTTTCTGATTTGTAGCCAGAACAGGCCAATTAGTGGCTCAGTATTAAGTGCAAACTGTTGATTTTACACAGTGGTCATTTGTATCTGGTCCCCCTCAGAACCGTGTAAGCTGTTTCTGAATCACGGAAACATATGACTGTTTCCTAGCAAAAGCAGCTTGTGGTTTAGTTCCAGCAGAAGGAGCTGTGGCTTTGGTTCATAGGTCCCAGGTTCAGTGTCTGCGTGTAGCCACCATGGGGCTTCTTTGCACACAGTCATATAAATGCTTTGATGGAGTTGTACTTTAACATTTGGAAAGCAAGGGTGAAGAAGATGCTGCTACAGGTTAAACTGGACAATGTTTGGCTTATTCTGCATTTCTTTAATACTTGGCTCTGTACAAATGGCCATCTTTCCCTCCTACTCTTTTGCCCTGTCTTTCTGTGGGGAAAAGATCAGTACTGTGTGATGGTCCCAGCCCACAAACCATGGGAAGTTTCCTGCCCGTTCACCTACGTAGGTGTTTTTTGAAGGACAATGAGCCTTCTGTGTCAATAACAAAAAAGAGGGACTGAGAAAGAGAGCTTTGGTAACAGAGATGAGAAACCAGGATGTACAAGCAGTGGAGGTCTGGGAGAGTATCCCCAAACAATTTAAATTCTGTCAGCCATCAGCTGGGGACAGACTTTGGGTGTTGGTTGTCATTTTGAAATACAAACCTTGGCTTTTTGGGTAGACCTCCAGTGTTTAGATGAATGACATAGAGTCACTGAGTAGCAGCCTTCTAAGCATTGCTGTGACCGTGAAGCTTGCTGGTTGGGAATCTTGTTTGGCTTGAATTCTATGAAGTATTTATTGGTGACTTCGGTGGCATTGGTTTTAGTGGGTATGTATGTGTGTGCACTTAAATACACAGACAGAATCCCGTGAATGCTCTTTGGAGACCCTGATGTTCCCTCAGCTTTCCTATAGCCAGCTGGGTGCCCTGAGAGACCAGTGATGCTGCAGGTTCATTATTTGTTCCTTGTATCACTCCAACAGGAACATTTGCACTTTGTGACGGAAATTTCGCAGGACGAGATTTTTATTCTGGACCCAGAGCTGGTAATGTCACAGCAGGTGGGGACGCCACCAGGAATGCCTGATCTGGTAGTGGAGCAGGCCTCTGGGTGAGTGGTGCTGGGATCTGGTCTTTAGCAGCCATATTAGAATTGGACATCTCTTTTCTGGTCCCCTTTTCTGAAGGGCTGGGAGATGTGGGAGGACGGATCTTAGGTGGGGAGCTGAGGACAGGATCAGATGCAGCCATGGTAATGACAGGAGGACAGTGAAATAACATCTACTGCATCAGGCATCCTGGAGCACACAGCAGGACTAATGGAATTCAAAGCTTTCAACCTCCTCACACCCTCCAAGTGTATCTGTCCTGCCATAAATCTGTATTGATCAAGTTACAACCCCCTTCTCTGCACGGTTAGGGCTCCGATATCAGTATATAAAGCTCTGAAGTTCTTTGTGCCTAAGAATGATGGTGAAGCGTCTCTGTTTCTTCTCAGCCCCCGGGCAGACCAGAAACACTCCTATTCATCTATAGGAACAGTTCTGTACTGAATTAAGCTATTTTAGCTTACTATGGGCAGAAAAATACTGGGAACCAGTAAGCGTAAGAGAGCTTCAAAGCAGAGCGTGTGAGGTAATTTCTGAGGGGTGAATGCCTTTCTCTTCCTTCTTCCCTCCTTAGAATATCAGATCGGTGGAACCCTGCGGTTCGAAAGAGGATGCTGAGCGACAGTGGCCTCGGCAAGATTTCCCCACACTACGAGGTACCTGACAAACAAAAGGACGCCAGCCAGACACATATGCTGCAGTAAGAGCCCTCTGCATTTCTCTGCTTGATGATGCACTATCACCATCACCGCAAGCAACTCCTAGTGGCTCCTTTAAGCTTAATGAATTGTGCTGACATGCTGAAATTACAGAAGTCCTTTAACTTCTTCTCTCTTGCTCCTCCCTTCTGTTTCTTCCTCTTTCTCCATTATTATCTGTTCTTGCCTTTGTTTTTTCCTCTGTGGCACCCTGCACTCTTAATAAACCTAGATCCAAGTTTGCAAAAGTATACACGTTATTTGTGGACGCCTGAAGTTCCAGCTAAGGGAACCTTCATGGCAATTGGTTATGAGAAAGGCCGAAGCACTCGCCCTTAAGGTAGCTCTGATGCAACGTGGCAAAGCAGAAGCCTTTACAATTGCTGCTTACTGTCAAAGATGTAGGCAATAGTTTTCATGTAATCTTGAACCAGAGATCCCATTGTCAGTGTAGGATGACTAAACAGTGGTTATGTTGCTGATAATTCCCTCATGTAAGAGATTTCTACCACCGCAATTGTTTGCTGTGTTCAGATTTGTGTAAGAGCATCTCTTATTCTTCTTGCCTGTTTTAGAAGTAGTTCTCAACTTTTTGGTCCTTTCACTTTAGATTTTCAAAACCAACAGTAGATCCATAATTGCTACCGAAGTTTAGATGGAAGGCACCTGTCTGAACTCTGTTTCTGGCTTTGAAAAATTCTAGTGTTTTGGAGTTGTTTTTTCCCTCCAAGTACATAATATATAATTGTGTACATCACTTACCTTTTTTGTTTCTAGTTCTACTGTATCTGGATCCCTGTGGATGGGTTTTAAAACTTAGTATAGAAAAATTAGAAATGGTGACCGTGTGGTCCTTGTTTCACTTTGTCTTTCTGTCTTGGATGTGTGTGGAACGGGGTTGCAAGGTGCCTGCTGAGTACAGCCCCAGGGCAGGTGCAGTGTGGATGGGAGGCTGTGTAGCCATGTGGCTACAAACTAGAAACTTTCCAGCAAACTGGAAACTGCTAATGTGAGGAGGAGATGTCATGGTAAGAAAGGGTGATCTGGGTAGCACTGCCAGGAAACACTCACCTGTTTTTCTCCCATTACCCTGAGGGATTCTGGATCAGTTCTTGTTTTAGTGTTCTTTGCAATGCAAAGGAGGGTGGATTGTGGTGCAGTTTTCCACAAACTGGAATGGCAGGGCCTGAAATTTGGAGCTTGCGAAGCTGGGAGAAAAATGATGCTTAGGCAATTTTAGGCAGTGTGAGGAGATGGTGACAACATGTGGACTAACTTTAATTGATAAGAGAAATGATTTCGCTTACATCAGGATGACTGGAAATGTTTGCTTAGCTGGAACAATTATGTTTGTCTGGTAGATTGATTAATTACAAGCAAAGTCAGTAGCACTGCCCAGAGTAAAGTGTACCTGTCACTGCCTACTATGAGGAACTGTTTCCTTTATAGCTTCTCTAAACTTTGTTTCAGCTGAAATTTTTCATGGCAAAACTCAGTCTTTGACTTTTTCTTTCTCTTTTTCTTTCAGTTAAAACTTTAACAAAAAAGTCAGTTGTTTCTCAAGACAAGATCTGTGGGAAACAGGTTGCTTTAAATTACCTTCTTTAACATAAATAAATCCAGCAGTTGTTTCCTGAGGCATTTTAGTGCTGGTAGTGGAATGAACTCATTGGAATGAAGTTTTGGAGGCTTAGCATTCAATAAAGTGTCACCGTCATACGGGGGAGATGCCTTTTGCTGTCTTGAGGAAAGTGCCCTTGAGCTTGCCCTAGTGATGAGGTTTTTCATGCATGTTGGAGACATCTCAGATTCAAGAGCTTCACTTTCAAAAGTTTCTGTCTGCGCGTGCTCACAGAGGAGTCGTGCCCCTCTTTACTTAACCCTGGTTGCAGGCCTGCCCACCAGGCTGAAGGAAGGGGAGGCCTGTGCTGCTCACCAGCTGATCTCCAGTAGCAAGGAGAAAAGGGAAGCAGCAGTCATGGTTACATGGAGATGGGTCAGGAAAGGTGTGTGGAGGAACAGGGAAAAGAGGTTGCAAAAGCCGAAGGAGTAGAAGCAAAAAAGGAGCGTGTGCAGGAACTTGGGGAGCAGAGTTAGGGGATGGGTGCTGGCAATTAGGAGCACAGAGGACATGCAGATGTCCAGGAAATCAGAATAGGAATAAAGAAAAAGGAGGAGGACATGGGGTGCAGATAAGTAAGAGCTGAGTCAGACAGGTTAGGGGCATGGGGGAAAGGGTCTGTGGCTGTTTCTCCCCAGAATCTGGAGTTCTGGGCTGATGCAGATTATTCATGATACAGGTGGGCAAGCTCTGAAGTATGTTTAGACACTGCCTCATTTGCTGCCAAGCTGGAAGGTGTGTAGTAAATGAGGCAGGGAGTTGCAGTGGAGAAACCAAGTTAAGGCACTTGAATGTTTCTCTGGAAGACTGTCTTCTCCCCTCAATTTCCCTGACAGAATTTCTGAATGATGCAGATTTATAACAAACTTTTCACAAATGACTAGTAACAACGAGCTCCTCATTCTATGCATGTCCACTATGAAGTAGCATGTGTTCCTGGGAGGCCATTACACCATTACAAGGAGACTTTGAAAGAGTGAAGAGTTGAAAACTGAGAAATAGGCTTTCTGTGTGCCTCAGGTTGTATTACTAAAATTAATGGAAAGTTTGTGCCTTCCTTCCTTCTGACTCTCATTTGCCCAGCTGCAGAATACAGATAATATTGCAACCTCACCTTAGAGGAGCACACTGAGGGTAAATTTCATGGTTAGAAAAGACTTAGATACTATGGGGAGACTCTGTCAGAGATTCTTAGGAGAAAATTAATCATTTCACATTCTGTACATGGTTTTGATAGTGTGGAATAAATAAATCTTGAGGCTGTGCACTACATACACAAAATACAAAAGGATATCAAGCAGGTCTGTACTTAAACACGGAGCAAGAGTCCAGTAGAAGAAAGCAGCAGGTAGCAATGTGATGAAAAGTTGCCAAAATGCTTGAGTGCAACAGGGCTGGAGTATGATGCTCAGTTGACACGAGCTCTGGCATTTCCAAGCTTTGGGTGCTTGACTGTACAACCTAAAAAATCTTTCTACTCCGGCACTTTGAAGAAAAAGCACTATTATATTTTGGCAGCTGAAGTAGCTCACAGGTTCTTTACAGAGGTTGGTCCCTTCAGAAATTATTTTTCAAATAAAACTTGTGGAAAGGGTTTTAGCAAAATTCCCAAAAAGGAATATGGCAGAGCATAGAGGGGACAATTCCTCCTGTACATGGAGCTCTCATGGACCTTTTAAGAGTCATCAGTGTCCAGACTTTTACATCTAGTCCAAAATACTGTACAGCTCTTCCAGCTCAAAGCGCAATATCCTATAGCCTGTCACTAGGGCAAGTGACAGGGGACTTGCTGTGAGAGAGTGTCATTAGTTGACCCACTGGGGCCATTGGCCATTTTTCTCCAAAACAGTGGTTGGGAGTGACCCTCCTCAGATGTTAGGAGCGGATTAGACCACAGCTTGTCATAGTATGGCTGCTTAGAGTGTCTCTGGCATCACTATATATATGTGTGTGTGTATGTGTATACATATATATATAAAACACCTCTTTAAGACAAAGTAATTATTTCTGAGAAGTGAGGAGTGTAGCTAAAAAGAATCATAGAATCGTTTAGGTTGGAAAAGACCTTTAAGATCATCCAGTCCAACCGTTAACCCTACTCTACCAGATCTGCCACTAAACCATGTCTCCAATCACCACATCTACACGACTCTTAAGCGCTTCTAGGGATGGTGACTCAACCACCTCCCTGGGCAGCCTGTTCCAATGTTTGATAACTCTTTCAATGAACGATTTTTTCCTAATGTCCAGCCTAAACCTCCCCTGGCGCAACTTGAACCCGTTTCCTCTTGTCCTATCGCTAGTTACTTGGGAGAAGAGATCAGCTCCCATCTCACTACAACCTCCTTTCAGGTAGTTGTAGAGAGCAATAAGGTCTCCCCTCAACCTTCTCTTCTCCAGACTAAACAATCCCAATTCCTTCAGCCGCTCCTCATAAGACATGTTCTCCAGACCCCTCACCAGCTTTGTTGCCCTTCTCTGGACACGCTCCAGCACCTCAATGTCCCTCCTATACTGTGGCGCCCAAAACTGAACACAGTACTCAAGCTGCGGCCTCACCAGCGCTGAGTACAGGGGCACGATCACTTCCCTACTCCTGCTGGCCACACTATTCTTGATACAGGCCAAGATGCCATTGGCCTTCTTGGCTACCTGGGCACACTGCTGGCTCATGTTCAGCCGGCTGTCCACCAGGACCCCCAGATCCTTTTCTGCCAGGCAGCTTTCCAGCCACTCCTCCCCAAGCCTGGAGCGTTGCCTGGGGTTGTTGTGACCCAAGTGCAGGACCCGGCACTTGGCCTTGTTAAACCTCATGCAGTTGGCTTCAGCCCATCGATCCAGTCTGTCCAGATCTCTCTGCAGAGCCTTCCTACCCTCAAGCAGATCAACACTCCCGCTTAATTTGGTGTCATCTGCAAACTTACTGAGGGTGCACTCAATCCCCTCATCCAGATCATCAATAAAGATATTAAACAAGGCTGGCCCCAAAACTGAGCCCTGAGGAACACCGCTTGAGACCTGCCGCCAGCTGGATTTAACGCCATTCACCACAACTCTCTGGGCTCGGCCATCCAGCCAGTTTTTAATCCAGCAAAGAGTACACCTGCCTAAGGCATGGGCTGCCAGCTTCTCTAGCAGAATGCTGTGGGAGACTGTGTGGAAGGCCTTACTAAAGTCCAAGTAGACAACATCCACAGCCTTTCCTTCATACACCAGGCAGGTCACCTGGTCGTAAAAGAAGATCAGGTTGGTCAAGCAGGACCTGCCTTTCATGAACCCATGCTGGCTGGGCCTGATCCCCTGGTTGTCCTTCACATTCCGTGTGAGTGCACTCAGGATGAACCATTCCATGATCTTTCCTGGCACTGAGGTCAGGCTGACAGGCGTATAATTGCCTGGATCCTCCTTCCGGCCCTTCTTGTAGATGGGTGTCACATTGGCAAGCCTCCAGTCATCTGGGACCTCCCCTGTTGACCAAGACTGCTGGTAAATGATGGAGAGTGGCTTGGCAAGCTCCTCCGCCAGCTTCCTCAGCACTCTCGGGTGGACAAGTATTCAAATAGAGAGACCCCTTAAATTACTTAAATCAATGAAAGTAGAGAAGTGAATATGTGATCTAAAAATAATTATGATGTTTGGTGTTGCTTTTGATCACAAGCTGTTGGGGTAAAGAGTAATTTGAATGAAATGGTTTTGAGGCAGGGGTCTTGCTGAGAGAAAATTATTTATGCTTTTGTTTTTAATCAAGTGAGCTGCATGTTAGTTAATTTTCAGGTGGCTTTTGATTAATGGTATTTCATGTTTTGCTCCCTTTCTGAGGGCTCTGATGTGTGACTGACTTGTGGACTGGGTAGGACATGAAACAGTGTCTTGATGCAGTAACCAGGAGGTGGGGCAGGTCATAGCTTAATAGGAACATCAAATTAGTGTGAAAGGTGCATACAAAAAAACAGCGGGAAGACAATTACTTGAACTACTAGTGCTTGATCTTGAAAAAAGCTGAGTATTCAGGGCTGACTCCACTGAAACATATAATTGGACTTTTCCATTAAACATGAATGAGTTCGACATCCTGATTTATCCTATGATCAAATGGTGCAGTGAGATGGGGATGACCATTCCTTTATAGCCTGCTGTAAGCATTCGTTGTTGGCCATGTATTTCTCTTCCTAGTTACATTTGTCACTCTGTTATGTGATGAGGGCTGGAAAATAAAATAAAATAAAAACCACAACAACATACAAAAATGAAAAGGTGACTATACCTTGGTAGAGGTTTAATCTACATCTTTTAATTGAAGTCATTAATTTTCCCATTGTTTGGGGCAGTAACAACCACTCTTCTAGCATCTGTCCAGATGTGATGGTAATGTGTTTCCAAAGCTGCTAGATGCATTGTCTGAATTGTGTGCATGGCTCGTGAAGGGTGGGTGAAGGTTGGCCAGAATGCCATCTGGTCCTGTCAGGGAGAGGAAGAAAAAATGCCTGTCGGGGTTGGAAGGTGGCTGCAGCCCTTTACACTAAATAGACATTAATTAGCTAGTAATACCACCCAGGCACTGCTTTGTGAGGCAATAATAACTTAGTTCCTGAGAGGGAAGAAGAAAAATGCTGAATGCCAAGTGTTTTAACTCAGCCACAAGAATCAGATCATTGCTCAGGAGATCAGTGTTACAGTACAGATGTTACAAGGTGGTTTGGGTGGGTTTTTTTAAGAGAAATCGTTGTGTGGTGCAAGGTGAGAAGAGCATAAGCGATGTAAGTTTGCATGTAGAAAGGAGACGGAATGCTTATCTAGTGAAAGTTAAGAAAATATAGAGGTCACTCTTAGGATTTGAACATGCTAGGCTAGGTTCGTGAAGACTTGAAAATTTCAAGTGTTTCCCCGAAACTCTTACATTGGAAAACTCAGCATCAGCTCTAAATAGGCAGAGTAGTCTGCCCTGGTGTGTTTTGATAGCAAAATCTGAATTAGTTTTGTGGTTCAGATTTAGTTCAAGCTGCATTTATGAGATTAAGCCACAAGAGTGATGTGTGTATGTTTTAAGCAGCTATTTGTACACCTGTACTAATTACTTTCCATTATTTAAAGTCCCAAATGAGGCTCCATGAGTACTGATTGCTTTCAAACAAATCTTATTTGAGTGAACCCCTAAATCACCATCTCACCTTCACTGTACGCTCGTATGTAGTCCTCATAATAGAATTAAAGCATAACAAAATGCAGTGTCTGTTTATGCTCAACTCACCCTTTTCTTTCTCTTCTGTTGTTTTAGATGCTCTTACAAATAGCTTGTAAAGTGCCACTCTTACTACCTTAAAGTGGAGCATGAGAAAGGTTTGGCTAAAGCACCTCTTGCTAGGAAAGTGATATTAAAAAGGAGGAGGCGTTAGTGAAAGGAAAGATGAGGACTCAAAGAAGAGGAAAAGTGATGTAAAGAGAATTGAGAATGGTTCAATGGAAGATAAACATGAGTTAAATAGGGAAAGTACTTTGAAGAAAGCAAAAAATAAAATATAAGAATATAGCAAATGGATAAGAAATTCTTTTGAGGGAAAGCAAGTTTCCTGAGTGAGACTGAGTGGGAAAAAGTGATGCATCTCCGTGTGGGGTCTGGTCCTGTATTTTGAAAACTCTCACTATTATCAGTGTTATGCAGTCACAGTACTTAAGATCTTGTGCACGTTTCAGATGGAAGCTACAATTTATCCGCCATTAGGAAATCTTTTCTTCAGTTGCTGCTGTAAACCTTCCCCTACCACCATTTCTGGAGACTTCCTTGGCAAAAGAGGGCACCTGTTATTTTTTTTACACTCTAGTGCCCAGGCGTGGTAAATAATGAATTTTGTGTACTTTATGCTCCTGTTGTGAATATTAATTGTCTCCATATACTTCAAGATTTTGGCTGCCTTCATTGCTTTTTGAGATTTTTCAGTGGGAAAAAAGGAATAATTATTGTTTTCCTTTGGAATTCTGCCTCGAAGATATATATTTTCAGAACCGCAGGCACATATTTCTGCCCTTTCTATTCCCTTAAAAACTTATAATGTAACAATTACCAGAATTTTGGCATTGCTTGAATAATTTGTCTTGAAACTTCATTTCTTGCCATCCAGAAAAAAAAATCAGCCTGACAAACAATAGCAACACTCTTAAAAATGGTGGAATTTGGCTGACAAAAAAGGGCATGTTTTCTCTGTGAGATCCCAATGTTTTTAAAATCAAACCCTTCAAGAAATAGATTGAATCTCTTATTTTCTCTGTATAGTCAGTTCAGTACAGAGATACTCAAAACCAGGATAGTTATTTTCATTTTGTGGTAGAATCATTGAATATAAGAACAATCTGGAGACTGTAGCACTGCAGATAGAAATACTTTCCAGTGAAATTCATACTTTTTCCAGACTGACAGCAAATAAAAATCTTGTTTTGTGCCCTGTACTGCTTTACAGCCTGTGGGATTTCAGAAGTTTTTTTAAGGACAGCTACTGCTGCTGGTATCTGTTACTATCTGGCAGCTAATTTGAATGTCCAGCTCTTACAGTTTTTCTAGAGGTTTTCTTTTTCCTTCTGGAGCTCTTTATACAGCAACCTCAAATTTAGCTGTAGATACAGAATATGTAAGAATTTGTCAAATGATTTGTCATGAAACTGGAAATAAGACTTACCTGGACAAACACTAATTCACAAATTAGTTTTGAGCCTCTCCCATGTTGTCACTTAGTCTATGTCCACTTTCCTCAAGCAATGTCTCTAGTTCTAGTGATGTTCATCCCTGTCATAGCCAGGAAAAGGGACTCCTGGACATGTCTGATTAGTAGATACACCTTGACTCAACTGCAGAAAAAAGGAACACAGTTTAGAGAGGAAAACAATGCTAAAAGCACAGGGGATGGAGAGGAATTTTGGCACCAAAATATCTTTTCAAAGACTGGCCCGCAGAAGATATGTTTTTGGTATATCCTGAGTGAATCACGTACAGACTCTGTAGGTGAGATAAACACAAGAACAGATGTTCTCAACTCAGGATTCAAGGGGCTTTGAGTTACTTCAGCCATGTTGGTACCATGTCAGGGATGGTTCTGGACCTGGGAAGATCCTGGCATTTTGCTTTGATGTCTGAAGATACGGAAGCAGGGCTAGGGAAAGTGTTACCACATACAGTCCCTGCTATGTCAGAGGATGAGCCATGGCTCTAGGGTGATTGCATCCACCAGACCTGAGGGATCTTTGCAAACAGCGAGAATCAGATGGTTCTGGAAACTGTTTAACATGAACTTTCAGCAACTTCTGGTGTTGCCTTTAAGTGATTGAATACATGGAAAACCTCATTTAATCATCTCTTCCCCTGTTAATTAGTAGAATTTCTATGTCTCTACTGCCAAAGTCTGGCCTTCTCTACAGAGGACTGGGGTGTAGAAAATGTAGAATGGTTTTCACTTATTAAAATTTCTGCAACAGTCAGTAATATTTCCTACTTACGCATCCTTTTGGCAATCCCTTTCCCAGTAATACTGAGCTTTAAGGCATCATCTTTTGCTTCTGCTCTTGTTGACTGTACCTGGAAAAGGAAGAAATCAGAATTTGGTTTAGATTTGCATGTGTGTGGCCTTATTTGAGTATGTGAGTGCAATGCAAATAGTGTTTGTTTTCTTCCAGAATTAAGTCTCCAGAATTTGCTGTTGAGGTGCTGAATTGCTAAGGGATTTTAACAACAGTAGGCACATCTGATGAGGTGGGTTTGTGTTTCTGCCCCTTCACTATGTGGCAGAAATAGAGTACATCCTGTACTGCATCCTGTAAGATGTTTTTTTTTCTCATCAGTACTTATTACCAAGTAATTTTATTATTCGGAATGTAGCTCCCTGGAGTAGATGGGGTGGGATTTTAGCTTCCCATTTTCCCACCCACCTGCCCCCAAGCCCTCAAAAGGAGGGCTCTTGATGATTTTTGTAGCATCTCAACACCTGATGCACAGCTGAGGAAATTCACCCTGCTGACAAATTATTTTGGCAGACAGTGACATGCAAAACACTCCCACACACCATGAGACTACAAATTGGCTTCTTTAGAGACATCTTGCTTCTTGACTGGCATCCTGCTTTCCAAAAGGGAAGTGCAAGCAGTCCAGCTCTCCTCTACTCCTTGGGGTGATTTCAAGCAACAGAATACGCACATGCCTGACAAAGGGACTTACCTACTCGGATGCTGAAAGACTCAACTACCCCCTAGCTTGAAAACGCTTTCTGAATAGTTCCAGTAGATAAGGAGATGAAAAAGAGTTTTCCAAGTGGAATGTAAGGGTTTTTTTTTCTTGGAGTGTGTTTGAAGGGTGAAATTGATGTTGACAGAGTACAGATAGCTGAGCGCCTTGCTTTTCTTTAAGTTGTTTACCATAACAGCTATAAATCTGCTTTCCACTTTCTGGCTGATAGCCAAGGCAAAAGTAATAGAGTTCTTTCTTTTTTCTCTTCTTGTTGCAACTCTTTGTTTTTCCTTTTCCCCCCCTTTACTTCCATCCCTGTTTGCTTACTTTAGTCCCTGGATTGAGAAGCAGAATCTGCACTGAGAAGTAAAGCAGCTCTGCAGCAAAGGCAGCAGAGGAACATACCAAGACAATCACTTCCTGTACCCTTGTTTTCCATTTGGCTAGGTAAAAGAAAATGACATTCAATAATTTGATCTTTAGGGCCTACCGCTTTCCTGCAAGCATCAGGCGTGTGGTAACCGCACCTGGTAGAGTGGAGCTGACAATGCCGCTGTAGAATGTGAATATTCCTCTCTTCAGCTTTATGGAGTGGAAATAGCAGACCCACGGCCCTCAGTGACATTAAAGGCTCTGGAGAAGGGCCTAGCTGGGTTTATTAATGTGATATAGGATGACTGACAGCCTGATGTCTTCTGGGCTTGCTTTAAGCTCTGTTATAAATATAGGGTGAATATCCTCCAGCACGGCAGGCTTCCAGTCCAATAAAAGTTAGAAAAGAAGTGAGGCTTGTAGTTTTAGGTAATATTTATGTCTGTATTTGTGTGTACTTGTTACTTATTTGTAAGAGTTGTAGTAAGACACAACCCCCCCCCATCCTGGCCCTAGTTTTCTGAGCGTTGCACAGGCGTAGCAAGCCTGTGTCCATGTGCTCTGTCCCTGCCATAAGGAGCTGCCATCTGCTCGGAGAGGAGACTGGTTCTTAATGTGCTCTCACTCAGTACCACGCTGTCTTATTAAAGCCAAAGCTAATAAGCTTCAGGGCATGGGTACGAAACACAGTCCTGTACATACGTTAACACACACATTGGAATACACAGCATGTCCAAGCTTTCACGCTAGGATGTTTTAAAATATGCATTCAGACTGTATTTATTGATACCCCGTTCATATTCTTAAGTTCTGGTTTAATAGGCTTGCAAAGAGAATAGAAATGTAGTTTGGTAAAATAACTGCTGAGGACTAGCACGCAAAAGTACTACTTTGCCTGAGTTGACAGTGTTAAACTCCAAAAAGTCAAACCTTTGCTAACTTTCTCTCATTCTTCAGATATCTGCATGTTCGGATTTCAGCTGTGGCTGGAAACTGGAAATTGTCAAAATATCATGCAACAAAAAGCTAGAGGCAAAGCATAGTCATGTGAAAATAGGTCATCTTTTGAGGTTTGCAATTTAGTATTTTAGACCCACAAAGTTCAGAGTGTTTGGATAAGGCTGGGAGCGATATTTTGACATAAGCCTTCACTTAACTCCTTGAACGAAAAGTGAGGTTGAGGTTTTTTGCTAGGGCTGCTTGAAAAAATATATTGTAGAGCTGTTTTTCCTTGGTGGAAGTGTGCATGAAAGAGGCTTATTTCTTCTGGAAAATGTTGCTTGAAACAGAAAGTACCTAGGAACATGAGCTGGGTTTAATGTTCTTGGGCTGGGGAGAGATTCTCCAGTTCACCTGGGAACCGCTGAGGGAGAGTAAGCACGTTCCCCAGGCTGTGCATCTTGGCATGGCTGCTCTGCAGGGAGCTGCCCTTGCCCTTCCACATCTAGGATGTGTGTTCTAGTCCCCTGGCTGCAGGCTTATATGTCAGGCTGTCGAAGGTACTGTCTCTTCTTGAAATGCCTGCCAAAGGATTTCTCAGGTGAGAGGAAGAACTTCTGAAAGCTTAAAAGCATTCAAATGGGAGAAAAGTTGTCCCTGCTTGCCTATGCTGGGAAAGGAACACTAAAACCCACAGCTTTGTCTCAGTAGCCGAGACTGAGCGAGCGTTTAGCAGTTCTGGCACAGAGGTGTGTGCATGGGAGGGAAATACATGAGGCGCAGGGCTGTAACACGCAGCCTTGCTGAGGTTCCTGGCAGTGTTGATGCCCGTGGGCAAGCAGGGGACAGATGGACCTGGCTGACTTATACCAAGAGGTGAAATCCGAGAGCCAGAGGTGGCCTGGAGCCAGTGTAACCCTGGTTCCTAAATAGTTGTTTCTGTGCCCGGTGTCTAAAAGTGCAGCACAAACCCGTATCTGAAACTCCCCTTACAAGTTTTATTCTCCATTAATTACTCTATAGCAGGAGTGTAAAGGGCTCAGCCTAGGACCTGTGTGTTACATGCATTAACTGAGGTGATTTTTTTAACACTTTTTTTTAAAGATGGCAAGCAAGTGAGGGTTGCTTAGTGCTTAGCACTTGTGACAATCAGGCCACATATTTATGAACATAATTGCAAGAATCTGTTTCTGAGGGATTCCTGTGCTTTAGTCTCTTTTCTCCCCAAATCACTGAAGGCTATTTATCAGGAGTCACTGGTTTGCTTTGTGGTAACAAACACACTACTTAGGGTAGCTTCTAGACTGTTTAGAAACTCAAACCGGCCTAAGATTTTTGGGTGATGTCTTAAGATACCAAGCAGCTGATGTGCTTCATCTCCATCTAGCCTGAGGGCAAAGTGGGGATATGACTTCTGAATCAGAGTATACCTGAAGTGCTTGCAGTGTGGCTGTCATGGCTTTGTGGTTACCAATATAATTCCTTTCTCTGGGTTAAATAAAAAGTTAAGGTCATAGCAAAATGATCTCTGGGTTATTCTTTTTCTGGAAAAAAAAAAAATACACAGATCCGTTGTTGAGGAAAGAGGTCAGATGATTGCACCTAACATCTTTTTTTGCTTTTCCTGTAGGCTGTTAAGGCAGTGTGTACACCCAGCCCCTTTAGTACGTGTCCCAGGTCTTTTTAATAAAGAGCTGTTTCAAACAGCATCCAATCTTTTGACATCCAGTCTGTTGTTTCGCCAAAGTATTACATGGTGTGGCTAGATCTCGCTTTCTTTTACGGTTAGAGCCACATCAGCTACTGCCTTTCCTTTGCCTTTTGCCCCCCATATTCATCAAGAAATTGACAGGTAGGTCAGTGAGGATTTTGAAGATTTAGTTGAAATCTGGAAATGGAGGAATAGCATTTCAAAGAAGCTTGGGTCAGGCCCTTTTCAAAATGAATATCTTACATTCCCCTGAGATACTTTGGTGTCACGTGGTGATAAGAGAAAGAGGGGGCAAGTATTAAAAAAAAAA
>VYXH01006273.1:37752-55210 GCA_013397275.1 Burhinus bistriatus | reverse complement strand
AAGCTCAACATGACCTGGCAATAAGAACTCACAGCCCGCAAAGCCAAACGCATCCTAANGAGCAATCAGGTCTAGTGGAAGATGTCCCTGCCTGTGGTAGGGTGGTTGGAACTAGATGATCTTTAAGGTCCCTTCCAATCCAAACCATTCTATGATTCTATGCAAATCAGATCCTTCCCCAAACATGACAGTCAAGTGTCTTCAATATAAGACAGCACAAATTTCAGAACCATGTCAAATCATAGTATTGTGTGATTTCATACAGATCAGTGGTTACCAAAGTTTCTGGATGAAGAACCAGGATTCCTCCAAGGTCAGGAGACATTTTTATCATTAAACTGCAAGAGGTGTGGTTCTGTGGACCAGATGGAGACCACTTGTGTTAACCCTACAGCATGTAAAAATCTTTGTTTCCACTTCCATAATTTAATAAGGGACAATATTTATCTGCTGTACTCAACTTGTGAGTATTGTAAAGATTCGTTCATCCTCACATTGTGCAGCACTTTGGAAACTATGTGCTATGTCCCATGTGAAATACTTGAGTATTGTCATTATTTTTTACATAAGACAGATTTGGACAATATTTTTAATGGTATTGCTTAATATATCACAACATGCAGGTGAGTTGAAGTTCATGGAAAACGATGCTGCTGCCTCTAAGGGTTCAGTTCTATAGTAGGAACTATAGAAAAACAGAGTGAGGGAGTACAAAACGAGCAAGTACAGACCAAGTGTAATCTTTCTTTACAGTCACTGTCTGCTGAGGAATACTGTTGGTATTGATTCCCCACCATTATTTCCAGCACTACAGTTCATACTATTTTTTGAAACATTACTTAGATTATAGAACACTTGGAGCAGCAAAGACCCTTGTCCTGTACCCAAGAGCACTGCAGAGCCCAGTGGGGTGCTGTGGAGCCCAGTGGGGTGCCTTCTCCTTGTTTTGACTCTATAAGGACCACTGTAAGTCAAACACATCAAATTATGATAATCGTAATAGGATATGGCAGAAGTAGAAAATCTTGTAAAATTCTTTCTATTCAGGCTATTTTACTGGAACTCGTTTTCTAAATCTGCTGTTTAGAGCTGAAGGGCATAAATTATCAATTTCTTTCCTTTAATTTGGATATTTCAAAGGAAAAGTTATTGCAGTGATGCCAAGGTTGTAAATATCCCAGCATGAACTTTCCTAGAGAGGTTACAACATGTAGAGTAGGCTTCATTCCAGAAAGTAACATGGCATTTCTTTCTCCCAGATGGGAAACAGGGAAGGATGGATAATTGATTTCTTAAAGGTTGCAATCACAGTGAGACTGGGACCTAAAGATTTACCTCATGCTTGTTGTTTTCCATCAATCAGCTAATCCTGTAAGGTCAGGATTGATTAACTTTTGCATGTCTACGCAGGAGAAAGTGAACATGGCAAGAATTTTGTCCCCGCATTTACATCTGTAGGGTTCACCACAGCTGAAGCTTTGGTATCGCCAAGGCCTAAACACTGCTGGCCCTTGGTATCATCTAAACACAAAAATCCATGCAATACCCTGGAAGTTTTTGCGTTGGCTGTAGGATGTGGTTAGTGGAAAAGGAAGCATATAAAAGATAGTTCAGAAGCTCATTTAGTTCTGCATTAGTAGTGTGTTTGCTCAGTCTTGTGGTAGTGCTACAGATCCTGTGCAAGCTCCTGTTTCTATGTAGGGACACACCTTTAAGCGACACCACCAGTTCTTCATCAGAAGTTTCCGTATTTGGATATAGTTATTTTGCTGAAGCCAGTATAAATAAGTTTCCAACCATTAGGTGGTATTACTAATGTAGCTGGAAATTTTCACTTTAAATTGCCATCCTATATTCTCATATGGATGTCTGAGTGACCAGCCTGGGAAACTGCTGAGCAGCCAGCAGCTCACACGGGATAACAGCGGATCACATGGGATGTGATCTGATCTGTGCTGTGAAATCAATTGCAACCTTACAGCTGCAGTACCATCTGGAAAACACACAAGGATAAACTACTAGCAGCTCTTCCATTTTGCATCAGTATTTGGAGAAGTTCAGAAAGGTCATCTTTCTTGTGGTGCTGGAAGTGACAATATTTCCACTGGGGTCAAGGGGTAGGGTCATGAGAAGCAAAGGCTCCTAAGTTGCAGTGACATTTCCATATTGTCAAAGTCAAGTGACTGATACAATTTAAAAGCCAATTTACAGGTCAGCAATGCCATAGTAATACTTCAGGTACACAGAGAAGTGAGACATGGGTGTGTTTTCCTTTGTTCTATTAATAAACACTGAATAACTTTGAATTAAACATTTCCTCATACTGTGAGCAATGCCGTGAAGAAGCTATGCTGCTGGCCAACCTTAAACATCAAAGTGAAGCTGTCTTACCTTAATTGGCAGGTAAAACAGACAGCAGGTGACGAGATGTTGCCTGCTTTGAAGATAATGATTGAAAATCATAGCTCTTCATGTCAAGCCAACACCCTTCACTTTACCTCCTCATGACTCTGGTTGAGGTGACAAAAGGGAAGGGTAGGAGCCTTCTGCTCTGACAGCCACATCTGAAGAGCATCCCATCCTCCTGCCTCTGGAAGATGAGGAGAATGCTGTGCAGTTAGTATTGGAACTACACGAACGCAAGTTCATCTCTCCTGCCTTGGGCTTTGAGTTGCTCTAAAGGCATAAGCTGTTTGTCTCCCCAAGGAAGAGAAAGACTGAGTACTTTTATGTTTCATGACAGGAGAATATTCTGTACTTTCTTATGAACATAGAGCTTAACGAAGAGACAACTTTGATCAATTAAACCGCAAGGGAGAAATTTTGTAAACAACTGAACAAAGCTGAATCTCTACATGTAATTTTCTGAAGAATGAACTATTGATAATGAGTTATTAACAAATTGTTGTTACTATTTATGACCATCACTGGCAGGATTAGCCATCGATTACATGAGAAATAACTACTGATACAAAGTGAGTTAATTATGGAAAGCCCATGCCCCTTATTTACTTTGGATTTAATTTATCTCACCTTCAAAAATGCAATCAAAGCTTTTCCTACTCTTTGGGTATTTGATTTCAGATTTCTGCAAGACTGTTAGTACTAGCAGGTAAATACTGCAGCTCCCAAGCAGGCTCACACACATCTGAACTATCCTAATCGCTAGGTGGACACATTTCAAAGATTAGTAGAAGTTATCTTCAAAGGGTAAACAAGGAAAAGGACTGTCTTGAGGCACTGAATAGCACTTTTGCTGGAATAGGATTTTACTACTCAAGATTGCGTTGGAAAACAACCCTTTATTTTTTTAAATTCTAGCTATACTTTACAGAATAACTCAAAATTAAAGTCTTACATTCGTGTTTTGAGGCATAGTTTGTTCCATAGGATGCACTTTTGCTTCAGAGTTATTAACATCAATTATTTTACAGAAATTCAAGTGACCTGTCTTATACTTGGTTCTCATACTGTCACCATAAAAACTAGGTAAACATGTGAGAATGTACCCTGGCACCTTGTTAGATGGAGTTTAACAAGATACAGGTACCTATGTCTATTTTAAAAACAGATCTGGCAGGCAACATATGGGGTACTGCTGAAAATATTCTCTGATCTTCACTTGCGCACTGTCAGATCCCACATGCAGGCTTCTCATGTTAATGCCTTCCACAAGCTCTGGTGTAGAGGTCAGGTTATAAATGCATGTCATTAATTTACTTGCAGTCTCTGCAGTGCAGCTAAATCTGCATCAGAGCCTGAAAGGAGTGATGTAAGTGATCACACTGTATCAAACTATGTTGGGAAATTTAAACAAAAGTTTTCTAAAATGAAAAATGTATATTTATTTTGCTTTTTACTTTCCATTACAGATTTGTAATGATTTGTTAATGCTGTTTATTTTAACTGCTGACTGAGTCCTTGAGACTGAAATAGTCTTTGCGAGCCTGGGATAGTGAGAGCCGCAGCACAAACCTAAATCCTGACAATGTCCAGTAGTTTATTTGATTTATACAAGCTATGTGGCATTTACAGTACATGTAAGAAGATGAGGCTTGCAGTGTGGTCACCTAAAGCTGCCTTGGACTTACAGTGGAGCTATATGATCAGACCGAATGTTGTTGTATAAAAAGTTACACTGTAACTCATATTGAAACAAGCCAGAAATTAATGCTTCAAACACACGAGGAAAACACATAGCTGATTAAGAAATTTAATGTCCATGTAATTATGGTTCTTGCCAGACTGAGTTATCCTAAAAGAGTACCTTCAGCGATACTTCTTCTCTGCTCACTTACCGGATTAACATAACTAAAAGGAAAGAAAAGGAAAATAATAATATAAAAGACTTAGTGGTTCTTTTTATAAATTAGGACTGCACAAGAGCTTGTTTTATCTGGTAATACCAACCTACCTGAAAGTGAGAATGTGTGGCTGTCACCCTCATACAGCAGGTTTAGTTTTCAGTTTCAGTGAAATGTGTCTTCTGGTTTCTTATATAGAGTGGAGCCCAGGAGAATTACATATGATTGCTGTACCTGATGGCAGTCCTCCAGGCACTCTTTTACAATTAGATAAATTTTCACATGAACACAAAGAAAGAAACAAGACAATTTGCTGATATTCTGCAATGCATTTCTTGAAGTAAATGGAACAGATGCCACCTTAGGGTCTGAGTTTTATTAATTGCTTATAAAGCTTGCTTTTCTTTTAAAAATACAATCTCTGCATTGGCCTGCTGACCCTGGGAATTCAAACCTTATTATTCCAGTTTAAACACTTGCCAGTGCTCAGACAGTTAAGAAAGCTAAAGCCTCTCCGAGCTGAACACCAGATTCCCTGGGGAATCCAATCAGGCTACTTTATTCTGGTCTTTTAAAAAGTCAGGTCAAATAGTTATTTGAATTGTAATGATCTCCATGTGAATTCTGGTTTTGATAGCAATTGCTGACATCCTCTTAGCTTCTAGACAGACATACTAATTGCCTATCTTCTGTCATATACAGTGCAATGCTGCTGCTGCCGATGATGATTTTTTACTCATATCCAAACTTTTAATTGGGTAAAAAAAAATAAATATGATAACCATGAGCTGTGCTACTTTGGTGAAACTGATACCTAGTCTCCTGCTACACTTATTAGAAATTTTAAGACTTGTGACTGGATAGGTGATTAAAAGGTGCTGTCTACATCCAGAAACCTGCAGTTTGGGAAGACACAGAAGGAGCTCTTGAGTCATTTCAGCTGCAATTTCCCTAGGCGTGGTGTGAAACACAATGTCCTGGAAGGATCCCAGTATGGCTATAGCAATCCTTAAGAGCTTCTCAACAGACTGTAGGGGTGAGAAAGCTTTTCATCCTTCTTTTTTTTAGTATTTATTATTTGATTATTTTTTACATCACTGTCATGGTTTGGACCAGATTGCCCCAATCTGGTGGAACGACAGATGCTCTCTCTCTCTTGCTCTACTCCTGAAGGGAGGCAAGAGAGAGAGAGAAAAGGAGAGACTTAAGAGTTTAGAAGGAGCTAAACTACTTTAATGAAATATTAATAATAAAATAATANNNGCCTAGCTAAAAAGTAAAGTTACTGAACAAAATTGGTCCAGTTTTACCTCAAACCAGGACAGTCACTCCATCCTACCCTTTCAGCCAGCCAGCAAGTAAAGGAGGATGACCAGCAAGGGGGCATTCAGAGTCTGACAGTTTTCACTCACTAGGTCAGCCTTGCAGCTTTGAAAACAGAAGTAATCTATTTAAGTCACTATGGTTATGCCTGCTGCCAGCAAGCTTAAATTTTTGTTCACTTTTTAACAATTATCTAGCTGTCTCTTACAATATTTCCTTTAGCAGTTGTCACCATAGTAACGTGCTGCTAGATGGGAGTCTAATCTTCTGCAAACAATGAGAATAGCTGCCTTTCTTTACTCAAAAATTCTGCAAATTAACTGTAATTCTAGAAACATAATAATATAATTCCTTTGTGAAAGGTAAAAATAGATATACTTCTCTCTTTTTGCTCTTTCATTGTACTTTGTCTAAATTTTTTCTAGAATAACTATTCTGTTACCTCTTCAAAGGAGTATTTTCATTAGGCCTGTTTGGCTGACTTTTATCCCACATCTTTAAAAAAAATGGCAATACATGTCTGCTTTAAATTAAATAGTTTCTTATAAGCTTTACCAAACCAGGTCCCAAATAAGATTGATCAAGTTTAAAGACCTACTGGAGGAAAAGGGTGGATGTGAAATTCTCCTCAGGTAGATTTTGTAGGACTACAGCACAGTAAGCTGGAGGACAGCTGTGCATCCCAAAGAGACCACTACTCACCAGAAACTGGCATCTGAAAAGTTAGGTATTGGCCCTTACTGTACTGACGACATTTATGCTACTGGGATGTTTGCTGTATTCACCTGCTTGGAAGGAAGGATCCAGAGTATTCAATGGTTACTTTAAACAGCTGTACCCAGTTGCATACCAAGATTTGAAAGGCACTAACTTTACTGGTAATGAAATGCCTCATTTGAGGAACAGTGTTACCATTTTCCTTGATGTTCCAGAGAAAACGTCTAGCCAATGACATAAAAACTTCCACTGAGACCATTGAGAGTGTTGATAATAAATTTATCTAGGAATGTATATGCTGAGTGTTTTCCTAACTCATGGTGCTGCTATACCTTACTTGGAGTGAATTCAGTGTAATTTAAGAAATGTGGAGACAGAGGGCAAAATATATTGTAATGCCTCATTGTTTCATTTACAGTGACCTCATAGATGTTTAATGTGCTGAAGTGCCATAAAAGCAAATGTCCCATACAGAAGCTTATCTTGAAGGGCTTTCTAAGACTGAGTCAGTGTCTGTTAAATTTCATTTCTGCCATCAGGGTACATCAGCACTGGCACTGGAAGGCCCCAAGTGCTACAGTCCCACCTCCCAGTGCAGTGCAGCCATACCCTACATCTCCTGCAATGGTCAGTGGGCACTGGCTGATGCCTGGCCATTCCTTCAGCTGACACATGTACATGCTACGCCTTCCCTTTCAGCACTGCTTCTGGCAGACCATGCTGTTCAGAAAACTCAGAGGTCCCTGATTCACTGTAATATGTGACCTAATTATAGACAGGATCATAATCTCAGCTTTTCAGATGGGGCCGTTGCATACTCTGCATGCCCCTGTTTCCACCTACCAAAGGTCTGTAAATCAGGATTCAGGGGCAGGAGAAGCGCGATGCATCCTGCCAGCCATCTGTGGTGCAAGCTGTGCCTTGTCTCTTCTAGGGTTTTACACAAGTGTTTTACTTGTGGCACTGTTAAAAAAGAAAAAAAAAGGAAAAGAAAAAGAAAAAAACGGAGAATTAAATAGTCCCCTGTCTTATTACCAGTGTACAAATGCCTTTTGGGTTCCAAGCTAGCCAGTTCAGGAGCAGTAGAATAGTCTGGACATTCATTTTAGCAGTCATGGATTTCTGCCCTTAAGATTTTGTTCAAATTAAAGCAACTTACTTTTCACCCAACTGTCTGTGCTGAATAATAGTGGCAGATGGAGAGAGGAAAATCTGGATTTTTCTGCTTTCAAGGAACCACAAAAGCTATTGAGGTAATGTTAATTGTTCTGTGGCTGTAACTGAAAGAGGTCTCTGCACAGCAAGTACATTGCTTCCTCTTTCTCTTGGGGGTGAACAGAATAGTGTATGAAAGAAATGCAGCTGAGTCATTATGTTTGGGTGTGATAAATCAGATATTCTTGTGTAAAAGTATATACTGGGGTAGAAAGCAAGGAGCAATTTTACTTTTATTTGTTCTTATTAGAATAGCTAGTAGCACTGTAAGTGCTGCTTGAGTTACGAAAGTGGCTCACATGCCAAGAAAAATTTTTTTCAGATGATGTTAGTACATTTTAGGTCTTTTAAAAAGCAATTAGGACATCTTAGAGTATTGGTGACATAAAATCCAATTCTCTACTCAGTTTTCACTTGGAGCAATTTATCTGTGCATTGCAGTATTCTAGCCAAACACAGCAGTGAATGTTATTTCGTGACAAAAATCCTCATTTCAATAACCATTTTGCTGTCCCTGCTTTTTACCATGGGTCTGTGAGATGCAGGTCTTTACCTTCACTAAGGATCCAACAAAATTTGTGATATGGTAAATAATTAAGACTGATGGGATGGGCAAAGTAACGTTTCCTTTTACATTTCATAATTTTCTGATCTCTTTGGAGGCATGGTGTTTTATAATGGAGGAAGCTTTCACCATTAGTAAGCATTTTCTCTGCTATTTCCTAAAGAGCCATTCACTCGATTATCAAAACAACAGTTAGGAGCTAATAAAGGTCCTCTCAGCTCGACTTGAGAGGAGGACATGTTAATGGCCCTGGGCAAAATGCCATTGAAACCATCATGTCAGGACTGGTCACAAAGACTTTGACCTATAATTATGTCCAGAGAGTTCAAAAGTGTGAGATTTTCCAGGGGAGGAGAGGGGAGCAGATTTGCCAGAGCGCTCGCCACCTCCAATTAGGGAGGAGTTTTCAACAGAGCAAGTAGGCACGCACCAGCTCCCGATTGCACTCAGTGGGAGCTTTTGAAAAGCCTCTCTCCAAATGCTTTGGTGAACACGTGCTGAAGGTGAATTTTGGAGACCTAAGGCTCCAGTGCCATTCTCACATGTGCCTGTGGTGGCCCCCCACAGATCCCCAGGGAATCCTGGGAAGCCAAATTAAGGATGAGAGAAGAGTAGCTCCTTCCTCTCTGTGTGCAATCACAAAGAATAATGGCCTAGTGTGTTTCAGTTTCTTCAGTGCTAAAGGTTACATGGCATTTCTTATCACCTGGGGATTTAAATGCTGAGGGTTAAGACCAATGGTTCCCATGGAATAAGTGTTGACTGGAATTTGCATCCAAAATTCAAATCAAATTGGATGTTAGTAATATTTTAGCATATATTAGGCTAAGGATCTTGCAGTCCTTTGCTATATACAATATTTTAATAATGAAAATGCAGCCAATTCCAGCATAAAATATGGCACTACAGCAATATTACAGTTGGTTTTAGAAAAAAATAGGCTTAAATGCAAGGGCAGAAGGAAGGTTGAGAGAAACTGGTGCCCAGTTATAGTTTAGCCTGAACACTTCTACTTGCACCGCAGGTACCATGCAAAATGACTACAAGTAAATAGAACTTGTGTGCTACTTTTTGTGAAAGCTGACATATGCAAAAGTTGTCTTCACTAGCCCCATGCAGAGATAATGGTCCAATATAAACCTCAAGAGGAGACACCTATTAAACTGCTTCCTGCAGTAAGAAACCTAATCCAGCTGGGTCTCTATTTTGCCACTGTTTCTCATAAGTGCTACTTATTTTTCTAAGGCTCTGTCCCTTTATCCATCTCTTAAAATCACAGTTTGTACAGACACATTAAACTTAATTTATCCTATTTGCATTTTCTTTACCTTGCTAGTTGGACTCATGCTTCTTCTGCTGAAGGAGAATTGCGTTGTTAAAACTCCAGATTTTCTTCTTGTCTAATATGCCACACTGAAGAAAGATCTGTTTAGTGGTTTCTTTCATTGTGCTGCTTGCTCTCTCTGAGCTTGCCATGGATAAATCTGGCCTCCCAGCAGCCAGCTCTTGTTGGAATATATTTTTGTCCCATTGCTGTGTGTTTTTTGTGGCACACAAGGCTCGAGCAATTGCAGTTCATCTCAACAGCAGACTTAGAGGAAGAGGCATTACAAATACAAATCATACTTTATGGGGTTCCCCATCTGTAATGTTTCCAAGACATGCCTTGGAAAATGTTGTTCTCTCTTAGACTGGCAGACATTTCAGGCAACCACATACAACTACCTTCTGATAGGCTTTCAAGATCTTGGACAGTGTGATGCCTGTTCTTCATTTTCAGATTTGTTTATCAGAGTTGTGTCTCAGTAGCTACAGTTGGATATTTAGAATTACAATCTACAGCTTAGCAGTCTACTTAGAAGAGTGATAGAAAGGGAAGACGTGTATTAATATGAAAAAGTTACAGACATTTCTGAGTACAGGATATTTGACACAAAATTTGACACAAAATTTGACACAAAATTGCAGCAGAGTCAGTTCAAGGATTTGCATTTAATGAGACATGCTCTAACTTGTAACAAAATTCTTTGTGTGGCTGTGAATTTTGAGGAAACAAAATGTTGAATCTCGGTGATGATGTGCACTGAAAAGCAAAGCCATAGATACATAGAAGTCTCATATTTTCCAATTCTGTCTTGGGAAGTGGTAAATGTGGTCATGCCCCAGCATGCTGCAGCACAGTCCATATGCAGAAGTCCTGACAATGAAAATGTTTGCACAAAACTTTATATTCATAAATATCTCAAGTGCAAACCCAAGCTTGGATGCATGTTTCATTTAACCTTTAGATTCTTTCCACTCTGAAATGCTCTGGAAGTTTTTGCCCCTATCCTCTGTCCCTCCAGTCTCTGCCTCTAATGCACACAAATGACTTTCCTCGGATTTGCCAGTAATGAAAACGGACCATATTTTCTGCAGCATGCCAGATGGTGCTTGTGAAGACCAGACACGCAGGAGGTTCCTAATTAAAGCTTTAAACCTGGGGATGAGAAACGGCAGGCACAGTCTGGTGGGTGCCCAGATAGTGGACACACGGGCAGGCTGCTTAACGACCTTTTTGAGAGCATCCTCACACCCATCCTCAGGGAACTCATAATGAGAAGAGGCAGTTAATATAAAGCTAATTGAGAAATCTCTTTCCAGTCTTCACACAATAAAACAAGATTCCAGACCTCAGCTGGCATTTGCACCCTGACAGAAAGAAAATGGCCAGAATGGGGCTGCAAAAGCTGCCACCTCGTTCTCACCCCAGACAAACAAAGCAACCGAACAAACCCTTGAATGTTTATGGTTTCAGCAACACTTCAGCCCATAAATAAGAACCGCCTATGGAGAGCGTCTGTGGCTAGGAATAGAAATGAAGTCTGTGGCGCTGTAAAGGCTGTTTCTTCAGCAGTAAGACCTTGGAAAGCCAATGGGTGCCCACCGGGACAGGTTGATGCCAGCCGCCCAGTAGGTAGGAGGGACAACTGGAACCATTGTCTAGGGCACTACAGTTCCCTCATCTGCTAAAGTGTTGGGTTTTATCCTGGCCCTGCTGCCCTCTGACACCTTTCCTGGCTTTTCTATGGCAAACAGTGCTACATCGAGGACTTCTGCTCCCACTGCTTCATGTTTCAAGGCAGCAGAGAAGGGGAGATACTTGCGCTAGCTTCTAACACACAAATACCATTAAATCCTGCAAAATCAATGTCAACCTCTCCACTGTAAACCCAGTCCTACAGTGAGAGTTATCACAAGTGGAGAGAGGGGAGGAGATGCCAGCAGAAAGCACAGCGTCTGCATAGCCATGAGCACTCAGCTGGTTATGGCTGTCCAGGTGTTCCTCACAACTGCTGCTTTGCTTTGCTGCAGAGCAGGTAGATGGCTGTTGACTGTGGGTCTTGACCTGCATTGCTGACATCTGGGGGAGCTCTTAGGACACTGAATAAGTTGGTCCTGGTCTTCTACAGTGCTGCGTTCCCAAGCTCCAGGAGGGCCCTCGGTCCTCAGCCTCCCACAGGGCACCAGTTTACCTTTTCAGTTTGTACCAGTTGAGCCTCTGGGAATCCAAGTTCTCCATGAAAGCCCAGCTGGGACAGGTGGTGGGAATCAAAGGGAAAACAGCTCAGGGACTGGTGCTGAATTCTCATAAAATGAGATTATGAGCTCCAGGGGAACTCATTGAGGAGAAGGTTGTTTAGAGGCATGTAGATCTTTGCTCATATCACAGAGTAGTTTATGATCCCATTAGACAGACTATGCCCTTCTCAGGTCTTTGATCTGCCAGTGAATTTCTTTCCTTGTTGAACTTTCCTCAGTTCTGCCCAAAATCACCAGGCTCACCAGTATTTTGAACAAACTTTCACGTTTGTTAGAATGTAGTATTCTTAACAGATAGTAAACATACTAGAAGAATTTCCATATCCTGATGAATCGCTAGTTTCTCAGTCCAAGCAGCATTTTGCCTAAAGGCCTCAATTTTTCAGAGAGAGGTTGCCCACTGACTCCCAAACACATGGGCAAAATGTGAGGCAAAAGGGACTTCTGTCACAATCTTTGGAAGGGATGGCAAAATCTGAGCTGTATCTCTGCCTCGTGCTACAGAGCAGTCACAACTGCTGGGCCTTGGGTATAGTTGACCTAAATCACCAGCGCTTACTATAGCTGAGAAATTGCTCTGTATAACTGCTTCCCCTGGCCTGACTGAGGGTGTAGCTCCTTACTACATTAAAATTGGTTTAATAGATCCCCACCTTTTCCTGCCTCTGATCACCCATTCCAATCCCTTAATGACGCTTAGCCTCACTCCCTGCCAGGCCAGTGATACCGTGGGACTACGCTCAACGCCAGGTCAGGGATTCAGGCTGAACGTCAGCCTGTTTGTTTGTTTTGGAAAACACAACATGGAGCAGGATTTTTCTCTTTCTGAGGAAGCCAAATGTTTCTGACTTGTAACTGAGTCCCAGCTACTGCATACAGATAAAAGGACTGGAATTGCTCAAGCTCCATCTGCTTTCATTGGCTGCAGAGCTGACCCTCTGCTCTCACTGAAGTTATGGTCTGGACAACAAGTGTTTTATAGAGTGTGAGAAGTAATCCAAGAAGTAGGTGAACATACTCCCATCCTCGTTTTCCCCAGATTCATTCTTTGGCTAATGCTGCAACATTATAGAATTATGGGTGTCCTATAAATACATACTACCGCAGATATTCCTGCATAAGCGCACTGTAAAATATGCTATAGTGAATTGTAACATTTATGAAAGTGAGCAAGAGAGAGGAGTGGTTTCATTTCTTGGAAGTATAGCAATCCTTAGGAACACGATGGAGAGGATTTGCAATGTGAGTAGATTCATAAAAGTCCTGTTCTAATAGAGGAAAGTAAATTAGCCACGAAAGCAATATCACAGACCTGAAAAAGAGCCTGTCTCATCAGAGAGCTGTAGAAATGGACAGCAAACTAATCTGCAGGGTGCAGAAAGTGCGAGATTAGTTCGGCAGAACAGGAAGATTTAATTAAAGACGTATATAACCAAATTGCAAAGCATGTATTATTCTGCTTTTGAAGAGCTTGGGAAAGACAGCCATTAGCAGGTGGGAAAGAAGGCATGAGAGCTGGGGAATAGCAAGGACTGCCACTCAGTGGCAACGCTGAGGGTTGATTGCTCCTCCAGGGAAGGCTGAGACAGGGTGGAGGCAATTTAGGGTGGAAAAGGACAACTGAGGCAAAGCAGCCTGTTCTTACCTGAATTTTACATTTATCACTGTCCCTATAGGGCCAAACCAAATTTCTCAAGGCTGAAGAAAAGAACCACAGGGGCAAGCAGCAGAAAGCGGCAAAATGGTGGGTGGCTCCAAGAAGTGAAAAAGGTCAAGGGTTTTATTTCTTAGTTACAGAAATGCAAGCTCATTGGTTTTAGCCCAGTCAAGAGCAGTATTCTCTCCCTACAATACAAGGAACTGATTTGTGCATTCAGAGAACATCAAAATTAGTTGTTAATTTTTCCTGGTCTGCTAGGATTGCAGTGATTTGCAGTCATGATTTTCTGGACACTAATGTTATGACTGCTGTGACAGTATTTCAACTATGTCCATACATGGAATATGCAGAGGGATGAATGCCTCATTTTGTGCAGTTTTACTAGTAATATTTTAAAATGCTAAATTCAGCAGACCTCCTTCATTACTAGAAGCTCAGCTGTTTCCTAAAAGGAATGGCACCTTCAACCCCTCCAGCTACAAGACCCAAAGCAAGCACCCTGCCATTGAATGTTCCTCCAAATTTCCTGTGAGCAAAGGGGCAGCAGGTGCCAGCAGAGCTACGTTTCAGGGTGCAGTCCTTCTTGCCCCTTGCCAGCTTTATTGGTTGTTTAGCAGCAGGAATGGCCCATAGGTCATGGCAATTATGTCCTTTCCAGAGAGCTGAGGGAGCTCGGTGAAGGACACTGCTGCCACTTCTTGAGTAGGAAGCAGTGTGTGGGGAGCCTGCTTGTGCAAAGCCTTCCTCACTTTGCAGTCAGTCACTAGCTAAAATTGCTAATACAGCTTAAATAGTCCTTCAGATGTCATTTTCTTTCAAGAATAAAAGAATTATGCAGTTGCTTTATTAGTGAGGAAAGAAAATGTTTGGTAGTAGCCAAGATAGAAATCTTGTTGGAGTGAAGATAGATTTCTTGTTTTAGAAACAAAAACTCACAGCTATTTGTTTGAGCTGTGAAGAACAACCCACCCAGAACAGAGCACAGAGCATGTAAATACAATATCAAGAACACAATGGCTGTAGAAAATGAAATGTTGTACACCTGAGACAAACTACTGAATGTGAGTAAAGGACTGAATAGCTTACTGATGGAGAAGTTAGCTGTTTTTGTGATTTGTTGTTGGTTGGTTTTTGTTTTTTTCCCTTCCACTCAGGAAGGCAAATTGGATTTCAGCACATTTTCATTTTCCAAGTGTGTTGGTTCCCAGTCATCTTAGCTTACCCAATATGTAAAAGGTTTGGTTCCCGATCTGTTATGTTATCTTGCTGTCACTGCTTTCAGTTCAATAAGTTCTACTCATTAAAGCCTGGCAGATCAAAATGGGCTGTGTTTTGTCTGACAGCTAGCGTTCACCTTAAGCTGATGCTAATAGTGGTTGTAAAATTGATGTGTCTGTGTGTATGTGCATGAATGCAAATGAGATAAGGAAGAATAAATATACAGCTACATCAAAAAATACAGCATCTTTTCGAAAACAACTCAGAGGAAGCCAGAGGGAATTTGTACTGATGATTAACAATTTGAGGAGATGGTGCACCATATGTCAAGCAGAGGAAACATGGAAAGGGAGTAAAATTACAGTGTCATTCTCTGTAAGTAGCTGGCACATATTGGAGACAGGAATTTATGCCAGCCCTGTGGGCGTGGTCTGCCCTGAAGGGCATCGGGAAATGCTGATTTCCTGCTGAGTCCCAGCTACTCCACTTAGGGCTGGCATCATGCCCAAGGGCAAACAGCTTCTGCAGGGATGCGGGAGGTGCAGGGAGGCAGCAAGCTGGGCATGGAAATACCCACCAAACACTCATAGAAAAAGCACGTTTTGGTGTTCTATTCATCCTCACCCTCCTCCTCCTGCTCCTTCTCTTTCATTCGTTTGACACAGCCACGTCCAGCCTCAGGCTCATCTCACACACATCAAAACAAAGTCCTGCTCCAAATGAGTTCAGTTTCAGCAGCTTTGTTGGCTTATGCACTTGATGACATTTGAATTTCCTGTCACTGTGGGTGCTGCCAGAAATTTTCTTTGGCTTTTTTTCTAAACTTGTAATTAAGACGGCACAGTGGTTCTTTGTAAAAAAGGCTGCTTTCAAGATTCTTAGCAGATGAACAATAGAAATGGTACAGATGGTGCCCTGCAGATTTCGGTTCTTGCAGTATTCTACGAATTCAAGACTATGCACTGTCTATATATGGGCCCTTTCTATTTCCAGATGCTCTCGTGAAAAGTTACACACAAGCAAAAAATTATAATCCTAATAAATATAGATATAGACTTATTTTTTGGTAAAACATTTTCTAACAGTGCAAAATGCTTTTCCACTTCTTCTGATGTTTCCGTTTATTTTGTGTGTGTTGTAGGTCAGAACTGAGTGCTTTCTGATCAGAAGACGTCAACTGAAATATCATACCTTGTGCTATTTTTTGTCCACCGTCAGGTAAAAAGATTATTGAGAAGGTCAGCAGAACACAAAAACATGCTTAATAAAATCTGCCACTTCCCATCATCAATAAGATTAAAAAAAATCCATTATGCCATCATTGTGATGAGAAAAGAAAACCTGCCTGAGGTTTCACAACAAAGCAGGTTCAGAGGGTATTCTGAACTGGCTGAAATACATGGTTGGAGAGAGAAATTATAACATTAATGAATATCACACTAAAAGTCTGGGAGATAGGATGGAGTAATTTCCTGAAATGGGACTGGAAAACATTTCTGTTCCTCTTTAACATTAGGCAGCATTTGAATGAGACTTTGCATGAGACTGATGTAGTTTAGAGCTCAAGATCTGAATTGAGACTAGTGCCTAACCTGTCAAAATTTCAAAATCTGTGTTGTCAGATTTCACCCCAAAATAAGAATGCCAGGGAAATTGTTGAATTTGTGAGAACTCTACCATGTCAAAAAGCAGAAAGCCTCTTATGCTTCCTTCCATTTTGGTCTGCATGTAAATGAGAGACATACAAAAAGATTAAACCAAAGCCATAAACTCAGGAATTTCTGACCCTGATCCAGGCATATTGTTGTGGGGGAAACTGTATAGAAAAAGCATTTAAAACCCGGTATTCTGGATTTGCTTGCTGAAGAAAACTGTGGTGGCTGTGAATTTCAGAACTGTATCTGGATTTTGCCCAAATTAAACTTCTTCTGGCTGGTGTGGATCAGAATATTCTTTGAGGTTAAAAGAGTTATTTCTTTTCACCAAATACTGTATGAGTACAAAAGTGCATATGTTTATGCATGTTTATGCATATTTATACATATAAAGGAATAATAATAACAGACATACATCAATGGCATTTCATATAGGATACTAATTTCAGCCACAATTACTAGATAAATTAACCCTATTTCTTACACTTTTAAAATACCACCCTTCCTCATACAGCAATTTTAAAAAAATGTAACTCCTAGCTCAGGATAGAACTTGTAAAAGTGAACCAAACAAGTGCTGCTGGGTGCCGCAGAGAAGTGATTAGGGACGAAGGTCTCAAAAAATTAACACCAAGCTTCACATGGCTACACAAATATAGGCATCGAGCTAAACACACAGCCTATATTGTTGCTTATAGAGGAACTCTGTTGTTTTTACGCTTTATTTCTGTCAACTTTTGATGTAGGCAGAACAATAACCTCCACACAGCTAGATAATTGGTTTCACCAAAAGCTCTGACGGCAATGACATCTCTTAATGACACTCAACTATGAGTTCATAGATGTTATCATAAAATTAATTACGTTCCCTGCAAGATGCCCTTAATGTTAATTTTGATGGCTGTCGTATTGATTGTCTATTGAACTCCTCATTGTGCTGGTTTGCCAAGGTCTCAGCCTGACTGTTTATGGAGCGCTTTTGCCCTGGGCTAGCTGTCGATCTCCACAATAAGGTACCTTGAAAAGGTCAGGACTACCAAAGGCTGGCTGAGGGTGTACTGCCTTTAATTCAACTGCAAGAGGACTTCATGAGGACAGAAATAATACGTTTGCTGAATTTCTTTTCATGAGGCAGTTGTCTAGCTGATGATGAGTAAATTCAGGAGACAGGCTATCTGTTCTTACCCCTCATAGGGATTAACACCGAAATTTCATGGCT